>JASAND010015666.1:0-10303 GCA_030248195.1 Trissonchulus latispiculum
AGTCTATATAAACGATGTTTTTCTAAATTTATCTCCTAGTACTGAGAACATATAAACGGAAAATTAATAAAAGCAACAAAGTTCATAAAAGCGCGCGAAGGAAAGCGGGCACAACCTTTCTGATTTACAAGTTAATAAATGCGATAAAGTTCACGGAAGTATATACAGACAAACGAGGAACATATATATATAAAATCACCCCTACTTGCGCATACTTGAAGGTTGACATTTTTTAAAATGTCGGGTATTGCAAAACTTAATGCTGCAATTGAAACAGGATCTTGAAGGGTGATCCTCATAGTTCCAGGTCTTTCAGAGCGAAGGCATTGGCCCTAATGAAAACTGAATGGGATGGAAGGAAGAGATCGGGTCTGACGAGTTCTGGGCTTATGCCCAATCTAATTCACGAGGAACCTATTGAAGTGAAAAAAAAAAAAAAAAAAAAAAGTACAGTCCCTAATTGCCAAATTTGCAATGAAACATTTGCTACCTTATCCCAACTTCGGTATCACAACAAAATGGAACATGCTCAAAGCCAGTATTTCCTTGTCCCAACTGTGATAAAGTCTTTACTGAGAAGCATAACTTGTACAGACATTTTAAGAAGCTTCATCCTGAGGTTGCTCCTCCTTCTTATGAGTGCCGGAAATGTGGTTTCAAGTATAAAACTTATAAGGGGTATCAAGGCTCACCTTAGGACCCATAGGGAAGCCCCCCAAACTTCAAGACCCCAGAACTTTAAGACAGACCCACTTTTCGACCTTGCCTACTGAGGACGCTCCCAAATTAACTAGGAGTATTGTTATGATCTCTCTGAAGACTTGGGGCCCAAATTTATAGAGAAAATTGGAGCAGAATTCGGACGCGCTATTTTGTTTCCTCCGGTATTCAAAACAGGTATAACTTTCGGCTCGACGACCCGTCTAAGTTGAAGGAACTACTTAAAATTATCTTCAAACTTCAGAGATGGCAGTTTAAATTCAAACTTTCTCGTGGGTTCGTTCCTTTAGAAACATCGAGGACGGGAACTTAGGTATTACTACCCTTCAGGAAATAGCGTATTTTGATGAGCCTATCCATATTTCAAACGAAGGTGATCTAGGAAAAGTTTTCTATGAGTTAGACAAGGGAGATATTCTTGAATGGGTGAGACAACAGCGGCCCAATACAAAAGTGGACCGTCCTTGAACTACTAATGTTTGTTTCATATAAATAAACTAATTTCCTATCCCGTGGGTGAAGTTGTAGATACCTTCCTGACTATGTCAAAAAACAACAAAAGGCCTCAATGCTTTGACATTAATAATAAAAATAATGGAAGACCCTATCAGGATGATAACATTTCTTTAGGTGCCTTGCTTTAGGTTTAGTTCAAAAATTGGGGTTTAGAGGAAAAAACAAATGAGCTAGTCAATCAATGGGTTCAACCTGGGGAAGAGTTTAATGGGGTGACTTTAGAAGATTTGGATGAGATTGAGGAAAAATTTGATATAGATATTACGGTTTATGAACTAGGGCCTACAATTGAGGAAGCCGATGAGGAGCCTGAAGACCTTAACGAACTTATAATTCAAAATCATGAAAGGGATCAAGAGGTTACAGACATTGCAGCCAAACTTATTAGAAGGCCTCTGGGAAAGCATTCCAGGAAAATGGCCCTAAACATTTACGAAAACCACTTCTGCTTCATTAAAAATTTGAACAAATTCACCCAAACTTGGACGTGCTCAAATTGTTATAAGTTATTCCACCATCATGGTCACTTTATTATACATTCGAATAGTTGTGATGTTGGTATTAAGCATATCTTTCCTGGTGGAGGAGTTGGGCCAACGAAAACAATTCTACAAAAAATCAGTGAACTAGGAATCCCGGTGCCTGAATGGTACTACCCCTTTAGAATTACCTACGATTTCGAATGCATGTTCAACCAGACAGATAAGAAAAGTGGACCCAAATTGATTTACGAAAAGGAACTCATTCCCGCCTCTGTTTCCATTGCATCCAATGTCCCGGGGTATGAAGAGCCAAATTGTATTATCACCACTGGGGATCCCTACGAATTGGTGGTCCGAATGAAGGACTATATGGAAGAGATAGCCGATAAGGCATACGAACTTCTTAGGGAAATCTATGAGCCCACCCTTTCCGGATTAGTCGAGCACGAAAAGCTTCTAGCCGACTTCGAGGAATGGTTAAAGGAAGTTCCCACTCTGGGATTTAACTCGGGAAAATTTGATATGAACCTTATAAAGTCTTGTCTAATCAAAAATTTACTCCTAAATGGTCAAGAAACTAAGCATGTAGTCAAAACGAATAACAACTATATGGCCCTCTCTACCCCCAAAATTGTACTTCCTGGATATTACAAACTACCTTGCCGCTGGTACTTCATACAAAAAGTGGCTAAAGGGATTCAAAGTTGAAGATCAAAAGGGCGCTTTCCCCTACGAAGCTTTTACTTCCCTTGAATTCCTAGATCGGGGCTTTCCTCACCGTGACTTATATTATTCAACCCTTAAACAACAGGAAATTTCCGATGAGGATTTTACTGCAGTTGTAGCTGCATGGAGGAAATACAAATTTAAAACTGTAAAGGATCAACTAATTTGGTACAATAATTTGGATGTAGGACCCTTCCTTCAAGCTACCCAAAAGATGGTAGAATTTTGGAAAACTATGGGAATTGACATGTTTAAAAGTGGGGCAATCTCTCTTCCTGGTCTGGCTTACAAACACATGATGAATAAAATACCTAAACATACGATCCTTCCCCTTGTTAATAAGTTTACTAAACACTGGCACAAATTAATTAAGGATAACATCGTGGGAGGGCCTAGTTTAGTCTTTCATAGATACCACGAAGCGGGAGTTACTGAAATTACAAATGGGTTCAAAGTTGCTCAAATTTTTGGGTTCGATGCAAATGCCCTATATCTCTGGTGCACAATGCAGGAAATGCCCACTGGTCTCTATGCCGAATGGAAACCCACTGAAGATGGGAAATTCAAGAGATGGCTGCAAAAGGGCAGAAAAGAAGCAATGTGGCTGGAGTATATGGCTATGGCAATGGGAGTTAGAGTTGAGCATGCTTACAATGGGGGACAAAAAAGAGTAGGGAAATCCAAAGTTGACGGGTGGGTCTCGGAAAAGAATCTAGTTTTACAATTTCATGGGTGCTATTTCCACGGACACGGCTGTGAATTAGATAGGAATCAAGACCCTGAGGATAGAACTAAAAGAAGGGAAAGAACAGAAAGGGTCTCCCAAGCAATTAAGGACGGGGGGTTTGATTTGATTGAAAAATGGGAGTGCGAGTTTGATAAAGACCTAAAAGACTCCCCGGATATGCAAGAGTTTATGGAAGAACATTTCAATCTCCCTAAGAAAAGATCGGTCCTCACTTTTGCACAATTAGTTACCCAAATTCAGGCTAACAGACTTTTTGGACTAGTTGAGGTAGATATTGAGGTACCCGAGGATAAGAAAGAACATTTTGCTGAGATGACCCCTATTTTCAAAAATGTAGAAATTACTAAGGAAGACATCGGGGATCACATGAGAACGTTTTGCGAATTGAATGATTTGATGAACCAACCTAGAAGGGGTCTAATTGGGAGTTATTTTGGAAAGAAAATTCTCCTAGCTACTCCTCTGATTAAGTGGTATCTAAAACATGGTCTCAAAATAACTAAGATTTACCAGGCTATTGAGTTCAAACCTAAGACCTGTTTCAAAGAATTGGGAGATGAAGTAACCTACCATCGATCTGCAGCTGATTCTGACCCAGATCTAGCACTCAAGGGAGAAATGTTTAAACTTTTGGGGAATTCTTACTATGGCCGAACTATTACAAACTTGGAAAAACACCAGGATGTTAAATATTGTCAAAGGTCCGGGGCTAGTAGGGAAGTCAATGGGTGGAGATTCAGAAGATTAGATGATCTAGGAAATGGAGTTTATAAGGTTCAGTCTGCTAAAGCAAAAATTGTTTACCGTTTACCTGAGTTAGTGGGGTTCTTCGTTTACCAATACGCCAAGCTTAGGATGCTTCAATTTTACTATGACAGCCTTAAACCAAATTTGTGGCCCGAAACTTTCCAACTATGCCAAATGGACACCGACTCCCTCTACTTCGCCTGCTCCTCCAAAAATTTAAGTGATTGTGTCCCAGTAGTAAATGAAAAACAATGGGATAAGGCCCTTAAAGATTTCTTTGTCCTAGACCCTTCCCAAAAAAGAATACCTGGATTATTTAAAGAGGAATGGACTGGGGATGGAATCATAGCACTTTGTAGTAAAACTTACCTAGCTTGGGGAAAGACGAACAAAGTCTCCCATAAAGGAGTGAGCAAGGCCCTAAATAGTTACACTCCCGAAGATTTTAAAGAAGTTTTAGAAACAGGAAATACAAAATCTGGGGAAAATCGTGGTCTTAGAAATATAGAGAATAAAATAATACAATACTTTCAAACCAAAGATTCCCTACCCTACCTTTATCCAAAAAGGAAAGTCCTAGCAGATGGGGTGAGTACGGCCCCTTTGGATATATAACCTACATATGTCTAGTATTGGTTGTTGTGCTTGTTTTATCCCAACAGTCCTCCTTAGGACTAATGTATATAGCTGTATATAAATGTTGTGTGTAGAAAACAAAAAAAGAATACAAGATAAAAAATACAAAAACATTAGACTAGGACCGGGCTTAGGTTGTACATATTATAGATAGCTGTAGGTAGCTTAGGTAGGTAGGTAGTGTATATATATATATATATATATATATCATACATGGGCAATGAACTTGGCTCTAGCCTGCACAGCCTTCAAGCACACTGCGCGGGGGGTCCAAGTTTTGCGGGGGGGGGGGCAAAATTTATCTTCTTATCAATCATAATGAAGATTATTGCCGTTTAAAACAGGGAAGTCCCGCTGTGTTCTGGGGTTACTTCCTTGAAAGTCCTATTGTCGACTGGGGACCTGAAGTTCGGAGCCTTATTCAACACGTTTTGGTTTTACCAGTTGGAAGTGCAGAAGCCGAACGGGGTTTCTCTATTTTTACCCACACCAAATATGACAGGCGCAATCGGCTATCTCCAGAGCACCTAGATGACATATTATTTATTCGTATTAACGGACCTCCTATTGCAGACTTTAATCCAACGCCCTATTCGCTGCAGTGGTTGCAGAGTCATTTTTACACAGATGAAGCAATTGCACGCGGAAAGCCAAAGAGTTTGGAAGAAGCTAACAGTATTCACAGCAATTTGTTCTAATCTTAAATATATACGTACATTCAGAAGCAATTTGTTTTAAGCTTAAATACATTCAGAAGCTATTAAATAAACACATTTTGTGCGCAGTGGTTGGTGCTGATTGGGCGAATACTAGAACTAGAATGACTAAACTAATCCAATCAATACTTGTCTCGAACGGAAGGCGAGCTCAAAATTAAAAGAAAAATGCATGCATATTTAACAACTTTGCAGCGCGGGGTTAAAATCTTGCTGCGCAGGGTAACATGTGCTGCGTGGATGAAACATTTTGGATAAATTTTTTTGCGCGGGTTAAACATTTTGCTGCGCGGGGGTTAAATTTTGCTGCGCGAGGGTTATATTTCCGCTGCTCGGACTAAAATTTTTGCTGCGGGAAGTAAATTTTTAAGGTGTTTTCGCTGCGCCGGGTTACCTTCTGCTGCCCGGGCTACAATTTGTGCGGCCCTTCGCTGCGCGGGGTACAATTTTTACGCTGCTTCGCTTGCGTTGGGCAAAAGTTTCCTGCGCGGGGCAAAATTTTGCTGCGCGGGGCAAAATTTTGCTGCGCGGGGCAAAATTTTGCTGCGCGGGGTAAAATTTTGCTGCGCGGGGGTAAAATTTCTGCTGCGCACTGCGCGGGGGTAAAATTTTCCTAGCCTGCACATGTGCAGGAGTTGTGCAGGCATTGCCCATGCGTGATATATATATATATATATATATATATATATATATATATATATATATATATATATATATATATATATATATATATATATATATATATATATATATATATATATATATATATATATATATATATATATATATATATAGGTAGGTAGGTGTCCGGTAATGGGCCGACGCCGGGTCCCAAGCCCCGGGGGAAGAACACAGAGGGACGGCAAGGAGAATGTAGAAAACAAAGCCCTAGGGAGAACAGATGGTTAACAAAATAAAACACAAACCCCAAAGGACTTTAAACTTTCAAGGTCATTGACTCCCGGAGTCAGGGTCGAAATGGCCCTCCTATACTACTTGCGACAATTAATTCAAAGTCCCTATAATCCAATTTAAGTCCTTAAAACTCCTTTAAAATAACTGGGGAGTGAAAATCTGTCCAATCTAAGCTCAATGTGAATAAAGACCCCTGAAAAAGCTGAATTTCGAAATGGCCAAGTCCGAAAAATGGGTTAAAAATTTCTCGGGTACCCGAAAATGCTCGGGGTACCCGGGTACCCGGGTAGTCCGACATAGGGCTGCTTCGGGTAGTACCGGGTACCTGGGTCCAAATTTTTGGATCAGAATATACTAATCTTAACGCAATACGTTACGTCGTTAGCAAGTTATGAGCGTTTAAAGTTGAGAGGTTAAGTTTTCCCATGGTTTCCCTAGGCAGCATTCTATCTAAATTTATACAATATTGCCAATGCATTGAAATTTCACAATCTACGATGGAAGACGCGAAAAGTTGACGAAAAGAACGACATATTTATCATCACTACTTGTATCGCCAACTTCATAATCCCAGTTCTGCTGGATTTTGTGAAAAACCTGGAAAAACTTACAGTAAAGACAAACTTTGGATGGGGGCCCTCAAGTTGAAAGGGAGGGGCCCAAATAGTAAAGGGGGGTGCCCGGGACCCTGGGGCCCTCCCCCTGGATCCGCCACTGTAGGGTATATACATTTTGCAAAATTTTTCAAAACTGTCCAAATTTTTGGCTTAAAGTGTTTATCATTGCGAGATATACACGCTTTTAACTGTATTATAGGCTTTCTGACTCATTATTGACCTTATGTTGAACTTGGAAACATGTTGGCATGGTAATCATAGGTGTACCTTGAGAAAAAGTTGGGGAGGGGGTAGCCGAAATTAGGGTGTGTGGGGTCAGCCGGTTTGAGGTGGGGTGGGGTCCGGAAAAATAGAGCTTGGGGGGAGGTAAAAAATTTTTCGGTCAAAAATTTAGAAAAATTCGCGAATTCGCTAAAAAACGTTATTTCTAACTAAAAATCAACAATATTTCTTCATTTTTGCTCATTTCGTCGAAAAACTTGGATTTTTTTGCAAAAATTTCGAATTTTTACTACTTTTGAAGCAAAATTATCAAAATTTTGAGGGTGGGGTCTGCAAAATTTGGGTGGGTGGTGTCTGGGATTTGGCCATTTGTGGGTGGGGTCTGCTTCCAAAATTTCGAGGGTGGTGTCGGCACTTTTCTATTAGGGTGTAAGGTTCCCCCCACTCCCCCCCAGGTACACCTATGATGGCAATCGACTTTTCGAGTTTAAAAACAATGTCTAATGCCAAAATTGCTTCATAGTTGAATGTTCATTGGCATCGGAAACGGCTGAAAATGCGATTTGGCATAAAAATAGAAAACTTTTTTGGGGAGGGTTGGGGGGTCCTGGCGTCTTCAGAGTGGGGCCAAAGAAGTATACTGTACAGTAGGGCCGGGACGCCATGCTGTGCATAGTTATTTTATTATTTTAAAAAGGTTCCTTACACTAAAGAGTTTTGTACGTTCCAGTTTCCTGTAAAACTTCCTCCATAATTTCTGATCTCACTGCAAATATGTCAATTCTATCACTGTCTACAAAGATAGAGCATGCATATTCTAGTCTGACTGGAAATTTCTGTTTCGAAACTGTACGTTTTTGATTGGCTGGGCAGAAGTCACGTGTGATCGCATGATTGCACCTTTATTTTGATGGCCCAGTTAGTCAGTCCAGATTGTGCGCTTGAACTGAACGGTCGGTTTTGCAGTGTTTCCATAATTTCAAATTTTATGCTCTTCGTCCTTCTCGGGTATTATTTTGGGTCCCTCGGTGCTCTGAACGCAGGCTTAGACAAGTAAAAGCCACCCAATCTGGTGATAGGCTGGGTGGGGGACACCCAAAAATAATTTATACAGGGGACAATTAATTTGTCACAGTAATATTTACGGCCCTAATTTATGCGCTTTGATCGGCCAATTCCATTTCTCATTCCTGTTCTGTAAGTACCAGTCAGTTTTATTGTCATTTATATACTCCTCCCCCCTCCTCTATACAGTAAATTTCATCAACGGCTGTAAATTGGGATAGCGACTAAAAATTAATGAATATCGTTTTTGTCCAAGAGAGTTTTGATCCGGGACATGAAGTCAGGTGGTTATAGTTACATGTGTAGTTGCTTGGTTAGTAAAACGTATTTGGAACGTCGCTTGTCAATGAGGAACATTCCTGTCAACTTTTTCCTTGACGCCGACTTCACTGCGTTGGATCTTCTTACATTTTGGGGGCTCGTCCGGGATCCGTGATTGCAGGATCGAACTCAGAGACCGGTGGTATTACTGAATAAAGAAGAAGATCATTCGGGAACTGAGCATGAGCAAATATCTTTAACAATTTGGAAGCAGTGGTACGTTGACATTGTAAATTACCATAGAAATTTATGCCAAGATCTTACCAAATTGGAAAACGTGAATTAGCAGCTTTAAACATAAACTTATATATGGCTGAAGGAAACCAAATTCAGTTGGCAGACGTTTTCTCTGTTACGCTTCCTTCTAAATTTTCCGGCACGTTTGGTCATGGCATTCACGAGGGGTTTGACTCTATGTCTCGAATTTCTGAGGCTAATAACTGGGATGAAATCAAACTTTGAGATGTGTGAAAGGACATTTGGAAGGAAAAGCTGCGAGAGTGTTTCATGAATTAACAGACCAGGAAAAACACACCCTTGAACTACTGAAAAATTCGTTATTACAAAAGCTTTACGGACAACACGAAAAGGACTTAAGGGAGGGGTCCATTTTTGGCCGATTTTTCGACCATCTCCGATTTTGCTCATTTTTACATATTTTGTTGTCCGCTGGGTATATTTTAACGAGTTTTTGAAATGAAGGTCGGATCTCTTACGGTTAGCGAGTTATTTCACCTCAAAGTTGATGTCAGTATGTGTTAAACATAGGAAACGGAAAATGTGGTCATTTTTTCTGTGCTCCAGAGAAATCTCGCCAACGACAAAACGGAGCACTTCAAAGTCCATCTTATATCATAAATACGATCTCGAAGGGTGATTTGTAGGAAGCAGAATTTTAATTTAGGCCTTCAAAAAATTTTAATTAATTTGTTAAGTTTGGGAACAGCCAAATTTGACTGTTTTGCAATGTTAAAATTGGGGGTGAGCACGTTTGATGAAATATTCTGAAAGCTGTAAGGCCTAATTAAAAATTCTACTTCCTACAAATCACAGCTTATGACATGACATTTCGAACGATGCCAATTGATCCTGGTTAGCTCTGTCCGATTTCGATATTTCTCTGGCGCTGAAATCTCAATTTTTAGCAAAATTTTGGAAATTCCCTTTTTTTGGCAAATAATATAGTGCTATGGCAATACAGACCTATAAAATCTTAGACTATCTGTTTGCGCACCATTATTGATGACTTTAGGTCAAGTTTGGACACAAATGGTGCAGATTAGCGCGCCCAGTTGCTCGCTGGGGTTAAATATGGGGGTCTGACAACCATAATCTTAAAAATAGCGATTTTTCAAATTTTTCGAAATATGTTAAATTTCATATCAATCGAAAGCTCTCATTGTCGGAAACATTTGTTCTTCTGGGACCATTGCCCGCAAATGCACCAAATTTAAGTTATCGGCCGTTAAATGATTTTCGTGGTCAAGGCTTTCCAGCGCCGGTGCTACTCCCTAAAATCACTAAATAAGGTCATAATGAAAAGTTTTCCCACTGAACGCTACCTTAACTTCTTTGTTTGCATCAGATAACAAACATACAACCGAATGAAGCTCCATTCTCAAGGAAGTTCAGGTGTAAAGTGCCTTTATTTGCTGCGGCACCGCCGTTTTCACCTGTTTTCAAATAGCAGGCAATTAATTGCCGGTTACTCATTAAGTACTGAACGAAACTACTCGAAATTCAAACTCGATATGCAGGACATACGTGACAAAATTTTGTGTGAAAATGAGCAAAATCCGTGACCATAAAATTTTTCATAGTGGACCCCCCCCTTAAGCTTAGTACATTTTAAGCTTAAATATTTAGGTTATA
>JASAND010015667.1:0-93371 GCA_030248195.1 Trissonchulus latispiculum
CTATAAATTAAAATTAAAATAAATGCTAAAAATTAATAAAATAATTAGCAGATAACAAGCGTCACACTCTCAGTTATTCCGACGACAGCTAAACTCAAACTACTACACGCTAGCTCGACAAAAAAGCCCCACAATTTGCTGAGTAGCATCAAATTCTGACACAGGTGAACATCTGACAAGAGGTTTGTCCTTTTTATCCGAACTGAGAAAAAACCTTTAAAATAATCACGAATATCAGAAACTCAGAAAAGATATTTCACTGGAAAGGCCAATTTATGTTATGAAAATGAACATTGAACTAATTTAGGTTAAGTATACTCGTAATGCTACGTATGTAAGTATTACTTCCTCAATGTAGACTACCTTACCCCAAAAGAATTAATAAGTTGCGCCCGCAAATTTAGCACGAACTCAGCTATGTACTAAGAAAGTATATATTGCTCAGAAAAGAACTAGCAACAAAAATAAATACTGAATTTAATATTAATAACTATAACTCCGCAGTTGAAGTGAGACGAAAACAAGCCTTTGGCACCTGCAACTTGTCTGGACCGATTTGATCTTATAGATCCATTTTCGTAGCTTCGGAACGTGGGTGTGCACTATATAGATGGCCTTAAGGTGGTGATTCCTTTTAGAGACATCAACTTGGAACCCTTATTACTCAACCATTACTTGGAGTTAAGACGCCATTTTTATATCAAAATGCAGCTTAACATTTGCTCTTTCTAATGAATACAACGAAACTAACTTTAGTTTTGGAAATAAATTATTTTACTGCATTTTCGAAGTAATTTAATTTTGTAGATTTTTTGCAGACTAAAGTAAATTTTTTCGTGAGGCATCGGCCACTTCATTCGATTCCACTACCAAATAGCTGGGGACCCTTTTTTAGTTATTATGAAACCGCTCTTCGTTATAAAGAAATTAGCTAAAATGTATGCACAACCTGGATTTTGCCTACTTTTCCCAACTTTGGCAAGCCACCACTTTAGCTAGAAAGCAGCAATCGGGCAACTAAAAAAGGGTCCCTGGGTATTTTAGTGTAAAACACGTCCAGTAAGTGGTAACCATCTAGCTTGCATAGTAAATGCTCCACAATCGCCGGAAAAAATTTGGTCAGGTTTGTTGCAAAAACTATATTTTCTATGATAGCAGCGCACGTGGTAGCAGTCAGAAGATAATAATATCACAAATATATAATCGGCCTCGACGAAACCTTCAAATTGACATCCTTAGTTTAATTTTACGGCTTACGTAGCTCAAGAAATGGCGGATTATTTGATTTCTGCAAAAATGACAAGTTTTTAACGCCAAAATAAGAAAATCAGCTATATCTCACTATAGAGAAAAGCTAGAAGGGAGCTTTAAAAAGCAAAAATGTAGAGCTCAACAAGATCTTTCGAATGAGTATAATCATAGCTGTACACCAACTGCCTAACTGTCAAAAATTGACAAAAACCACCCTGAACGGAGGCGTCCAATTTTTGAAGCGGGATTGCGCGGAGGGTGTTAAAATGCTAAAAGAACTTATTTTGCAAAGTTTCATCAAATTTCATCTTGATTTGAACCGTCAATCAACAATATGTGCCCAAAACGAATCACCACCTTAACGGAAGAGCCATTTTTTAGTTTGTGTGGTTAGAAGTCTAAAGCAAAAGGCTCCAGTCTTATGCTACAGTTACGAACAGTAAAGAAGAAATTACTACATAAACTGGCAAGGTTATAGTATAGTTAGCTGATAATCAGGTTCTGATTTTCAAGTGTAGCCAGTTGTCAAGCGCCACAGACTGACTACAAAAGCATGACTACCAGAGAGCACCTGATTTCATGAATTGCTTTGAGCCTATCAAGAGTACATAATAACTAAGAGTGTGACAGACAAGCAGCCTGGCTAATTCAGCACTGTTCAGCCACTTTATGGAGTGGAACAAATGGGCAGTCGAACCTCTCTAAGTGGATAATTTAGGATTAGAGACATGAAATGAACAATGGACATTAAGTCTAGTTTGTCTGTGACTGTGGTAGGGCACCAAGAGCTTATAATAGACAGATTGAGACACATTCAGCAGTTACTTGCAAATCTGGCTTTCGAGAAGCCAAACTATCAGTGGTTCTGAACCGCCTAACGATAACAAATGATAGAAAAGTGTTACATAGCCTGGGATATGCCCTGAAGGCACGTTAAGACAGAAATCTTCAGCCTTCTCTGTCCAATATCTGGGGTGGGGGGGACGTCAACTTGATGTTGCTAAGGTGAATTTACATCAAGAGTGTATAATAGAAATTTATTATGTCAATTATGTACTCTTGTTAACAGGTTGAAAGGGCAGGCTATCATACTTTTGCTATCATTGGTGCATTTTAGTTCCTCTGAACCAACGGAGCTGCCACGTTAGGACTTCGTCTGAATACACCATTTATGGCGATGAGATGCAGATTTGGCATGAATGGAGCAAGTAATTTCTTTAATTTTCTACAGCACCTCAGATCAGAATTTTCAAAAACAGAAAAACGTTATATCTACCACAAATGGTCCATTAAAAAAGCTGTTCACCTTAAGTCTACCAATAAAAAATTTATGTAACAACTGAATTGTTAATGTTACCACCGTTAGTAAAGTGTTCAATCAAATAGCCCCCAGAAAAGCCAAACCACTACAGCTCTTTTCACAATACTGGTTATAACCGGTGCCTAATTATCTCAGGTTTTGTGTAGCCTGAAAAACACCTTCGTAGGTACCTGAGTTTTTTAAACGGGGCAATTAGGAGTACATGAGCCAGCTAGGATGCAAAACCTCGGGATAGATTTAAGCTTTCACCAAAAGTTCTAGATATTACCCTACACCGTGTAATCGTGAAGCATAATTAGGATTTTGATGAGAATATATTGCTTCCGCCCTCCCCCCGCCCGCAATAATTCTAGAATTATCTGAAGACAAATTATCCCTAACAAATCGAATTTGACTTTTTTGGATGACATTCAACCTGCTTGATTAGGATTAAAATTAAGATTAAGATTATGCTTAGAGTGCTGGATTTATGGATTAGACTGCTTGAACAAATCAGTAATAATTAATTACTAGATACCTAATCTCTGATTAATAATACTCTGGAAATGCTGATGCTAAAAAAGCTTTGAAAAATAACCTCTATATTTAACCTGAAATCCGAAGTCTCTCACCAGTACCGTTATAAAATTACGTACCAAGATATTCACAGAAATTATTTTTCGGGAAAACACCAAGAAAATTGAATTTGGTGCGACAAAATATTAGACCTCCTTAAAGTCGGTTGGATTAATTATAAATCATATGACTTATCTAATTCAATTTTAATGTTAATTTAAATTTAATCTTTTTCATTGCGTTATTGAAAAATCGCTCAGCGCCGAAATTGGTAGCCAATTTTTATCCTGGACACTTTTCTCGAACAGTATTGAAAATCAGAATTCCAAGAAATAATATTTTACGTGGTGACAGGATTGTCAAAATAATTTAATAAAATGGTTTATAATTTTAATCGTATAAAACAAAAGTTGCACGCACTGTTTGAATTAAACCTATTTTTGTTCAAAATCGTCTCCTCATATATCATTCCAAAATCATTAACTATATTCAAAATAATTAACTAAGAATCAAGCATTCGCAATTATCATATCAAAAAAGCTGCTTAGTTTATGTTAATAATTCCAATTATATTTCAGCTGTGCTTAGCAACAAAACTAGAGGAATTTCTGTTGAGTTTGGCACTCACTGCGAACAATTTGCGCAATTCAAGAATACAGAAAATGAAATTGGGAAGAAATTACCGAAATTAGACAGCCTCAAAAGTCCTAAAAATAATTCTTTCCAAACAGATTGTGAAAAAATCATTCCATCATGAGGTAACTTAAGCACTACTGATGGCGTCTTCAGTTAAAAGAACCGCAGAATAAAGCAGAAACTCAGCTTTATAACATCTATTAAAAACAAAGAGAACTAAAATTAGCCCAAACAAATAGTGGATGGGGTTGGTTTAGGCTTGGCCTAAACCCGATTGGCTATTGCCTAAAACCCGGACAGCGAAATCCAATATACAAGAAGGCCCCAAAATGAGCATTATCCCTCCGTAGACCTCAGAAACTAAACATTTTATGACATCTCGGTTCCCATTTCTTACTAATTGCCAACTAAGTAGTCCTCTAGCTACACCTTCTTGGTCAGCAAATTTCCTCCGGCTGGAAGGTAGAGTGACTCATTAAATCCTCCAAGACCATCTGAATCACACTTTTGAATTCATGTTAATCCTGAATAGGTGAAAGCCAATCGTCTGCTAACAGACCACAATGTAAAAAGTTGGCTGTGGGCGCGGTCGCAATCACAGAAAAAATGAGATGTCTTGGCTTTGAACCCTGGTACACAGTAAGGAATTCTTAAAAACGATTTGCTAGCAAGTAACAAGATTATAAATTACTACATATGTTCTATTGCTATAACAATATTCGTTTCCAAAAGCTACAGGCTAAAATTGCAGCCTACTGTCTCTTGCAATATTGACGTAAATGCTACTGCATAAAACCTAGGGTTAAACTAAAATTAAAACTTACTACTTAAAACTAGATCTATACAGTTTCTCACCACAGCATCGATTTCGATATTCAAGGCTCGTTGGTCTAGGGGTATGATTCTCGCTTCGGGTGCGAGAGGTCCCGGGTTCGAATCCCGGACGAGCCCAAGACTTTTTGCCTATATTTTCTACGACATAATTCACAGATCATCGCCATAAAGAGTGTCACAGATTGAAGCAGACGTACGTAAAACGTTGCGGCAATCGTGACAATTCGTGCAGACCTCACGCAAAACCTCAATAGGCTAACTGAAAAGCCAGTTGCAAAGGCACCCCTTGAACTTTTAACCAAAGAAAACGCAGACAACATAGAGTCAGCACTGAAACTTAAGTCAAACTTAATCAAGTAGCTCAGCTTTAGTCATAACCTTTAGGCTGCAGGCAGCCGCAGGGTTGCAAAAGCTCTGAACAAAGACGCATTCTAGGAAAACTTTAATTAAAAGGTTTAATTCTGATGGAAAAGGTTAGCGCCAAGTCAAACCAGTATACAAAGAAAAATTCAAATATCAATGAAAAGTCTGTCAAAATTCGTACTTTTCTCAGTTTCAATAATGCCGGCTAAGTATAGCAGAAATTTACCTTCAAAGGTCGTAATTAGAATCACTTTATGCCTGCCCATCCGTTCGCTAAGTTTAACTCCTTGATTGCAACAGTTTTGTCACGGGGGAAGGCATGTCAATAGCAGTTAAGCAAAACAAAAACTCCAAGTGGGTGTAGTTTTTGACGCCCCCTTCGCATTCCGTTTAAATTCGGAGTTCTGCAATCCCCACCTCAAATTAACCTCGTCACATTTCATCTTATATGGGTACAGGTAGTGTTTGAGGCCGGCCGGCTTCAGCCGGCCGGCGGCCGGCCGCCGGCCGACGACTTTTGTTCGCCGGCCGGCCGCCGGCTACCGGCCGGCCGGCCGGCCGGCGGCGGTGAGGCCGGCCGGCTAACGGCCGACCGGCCGCCCGCCCGGCCGCCGGCTGGGATACAAATCACCAATCAGAAATTTACAAAATAGATCAACTAAGCTTAAAATGGACTCCAAATCTAGTTTTGCTAATTTTTTATGCTATGCTGTGCTATTTTTCTAAGATAATATCCGAAAATAAATATCTTAGCAGTTATAATAACTGCACTGCAAACTGCTCTAGGCCGGTAGCCGGCCGGCCGGCCGGCCTACGGGCTCACCGGCCGCCGGCCGGCCGGCCGGCGCCCCGGCCCGCCGGCCGAGGGGGGCGGCCGGGCCGGCCGGCGATCGTCCGGCCGGCGGCCGGCCGGCAGCCGGCCGGTGAAACCCCGGCCGGCCTCAAACACTAGGTACAGGGTCCAAACTGAAGTCCCCCCGGTTGTTCAAGTTTGACAGAGGAGAAAAACATTGGTGTAATTTTGTGATTGCGTCCTAGCTATTATGCTTAACACACACATTTACTAAGGCAGTGAGCGACTGCCCCTTTAGACCCCGTACTCATATACAGTGTGGGGGAGGTGGTAAGACCATGCGTGCAGAGCATTAGGCTTAGCCTCAGTGACTGCAGGCAGGCGTTTTTCATTATTTCTTTAGAATCAAAAAGCGGTGAAACAAAAGTCAAGACAGGCTTCAAACCCGATTTCAGGAAAAAACAAAAAAGACTTCGTTTCTCGGAAAAATACGAAGACTTAACATGCCCGTAGTTTGCTTACGCCTCTATACCAAAAGCCTGGTACTACTGGAAAAATTTTGTGAGACAACAAATTTTTCATGTTTCTGCCAGCTAGTTTTCAAGGCGTTTTAGCCAGCTATCTTGTGCCAGTTTGGGTAATTCTTGTCATGCCAGGTAACCAGGCAGAATCAATGACTCAAATTTTCAGACCAGACAGACAAAATTGCGGGGCATGTCTGTAAAATATTACCTGGTACCTGGGAGTGTTACCTAAAATCATACCATAAAAGAAAGACGGAACGTCAACTTTATGCGGGAATTTTTTTCGGTGATTTGAAGACTAAATTCGCGATTCTTCACCTGCAAATTTCGCTTCACTATCACTTTCACGTCACCGATAAATTCACTTAAAGTGCCACACAAATGTAAGAAATTGTAAGAAATAAGATTGTCACTTCACAACCTGAAAGTGGAAACATTCGCGCCTTATTGCAACTGTGCGGTTATTGTCACTTCAGTTTGGATACGAAGTCCTTCTAGCTTGATGCGGCCGTGGCTTAGGAAACTGTTAATTCGAATTTTGCCTGAGGTCCGAATTTTTCGGGTCCCAGATACTGGAGCCTCAATTAATTATGTCTTTAATTCGGTGGAAAGCGGATTTCGAAACCTAGGATTTCTGCTAACCGCTCTGCCAACTGAGCTACTGTAACCTACAGTGCATAAACGTTGTCAGAGTAATCTACGAAACCTATTACCTGAAGTGAAGTAAGATAAGTCTATGTTAGGTAGGAGCTCTTAGGAATCTTGATAGGAATCAAAAGTTAGCACCCTTTAATCATGAAAATTACATTAGCAGCACTGGGGTAGAACATTTGGCATAAGTGGTCTCGGCTAAAATTTCTTCTAGGAGCTATAACCTTGACTAATATTCTGGAAGTTGCTTTGGTCGAGCGGAAACCTGCAAGTGTTTAAGGAGTGATGAGGTATTACTTAATTTGAGGGACGGAGATCTGGAAGGTCTTAAAGGAGTTTGGTTCACTTAAAAGTTGAGGAAAGAATGTCTAAATAATTTAAATTATCGACATTTGACAGACGAAGGCCGTAAGACAAGCCTACAGAAGTTGAACTAGGGAGGGGGGGGGGAGAAAAGTAAGCTCATTAGAAGTTTCAACTTTAAGGTAAAGGCTCAGCTATGCCTACGCTAAAGGCTATTCCTCCACTTAATTCCACCTATCCTATACATACCCTAACTGCGTGGCTTCTTTCAAAGAATCCATATTGCTGGTGAAAATTCAAAACTTCAACATACATTTCTAATTGAAAGCAACTTTTCAAGGTTACCGGTATGACATAATCTTTACAGGGCCACCCCAGGTTGAAGGAAAAACTATTAGCAATGGCTTAATCAGTACACATCAAAATATATCAAGACCCTCCATAGTAATAAATAATCCGAATAACTAAACCAATAATACAAATATCAACATGGTCTGTGACCCACTTCGAACAGCGCAAACAGAGGACCGTTTCCCGCGAGAGTAGAGTTAACATTTTTTAACCTACGGCAATGCCTTTTCATCGACTAAAAAGCCTAATTCACAGCCACCAAGTTTCGAGTCAGGTTAAGTCAATTCGTGTCAAGTCACGTCAAAGTCAGCATTCACAGACAGCCTTGACCTGACCTTACTTGACTGGACTTTGACTTGAAGCCCTTCAAGTCAAAGTAGACCAACGTTCTACTTTGACTTGAAAACCTAAAAATTCAGCCAATCAGATTTGGACACTACACCAAAAAGACAAAATAAATTTCTGCAGTGTGCTGAGTGTTGTTTCATTTGAAGTTTGTTATGTTATGTATTACAGTACGGCACGGCTATGAAAAACTATGGAAAGCATCTCTTCCGACAATGCTCGAATTGGATTACTTTGATTATAAAAAATAAAATAAATTGAAATTGAAATAAAAGCTTCCGTTGTAAAAGATAAATTTTAACAAGGCACACTTATTGTTTAGCAGATTTTAACCTGCTGCTTTTACTTAGCAGTAGAACCCTAAAAACTTGTTCTAAATGTTCTATTTCTTAAACTAAACTTTTTATTATTCTAAGTACTCATCATTAAGAAAAATATCACCAGTTGGGCAACATTTTGGACGGGGAACTTAAAGACGGCTAAAACTGTGATTGGTCAAATTCTTTCACTGGGCGGAGCATTGTGACTTCTGTTGTGAATGCCTTCGCGTACTTTTGACTTGACTTAATTTGACGTTGACTTTAACTTGACGTGATGTGACTTGAGCTGACGTGACTTGACTTGATGGCTGTAAACTGTAGGCTTAATAGGTTTTCATTTTTCTGATTCCTAAATTAAAGCAAAACATTCAAATATTGTGGGAAGTCAGTAACGTCGGTTGGTTCTCTGGAAAAAACCCGGTGACCCACAGATCCTGTCTAACAAGTGACCGAAAGTTCCATCAACGCTGAGACAGATGTGATCATACTAAGGTCGATTATCATAAACAGTAAAGAGCATTTCAAACATTATGGCATTACATTTTGACAACTTTTGTATTTACTGACTAACTGCTGAATAAGTTCAGGCTAGACCCACTACGGGAACCAAATGTTGCACATAAAATCGACGAATGAACAGCAAATTCTTACAAGGCTCCAGCATAGCTCGCGCAAATTAGACCCAAACAAAGCAATTCAACGGCTATGCGTGTGTTCTAAAGCTCGAAACAGGCACAAAATTCGCGCACGCACTGCTTGTGTTTTTGAGCTTAAGCTTCGTTTCGACTGGAAACCAATTTGATAGGGAGGTCACTGGGATCCAATTTGCGGGAGCGCTAGCGTGGATGTGTCACTCTTACATTACATACAGTTTAACGCTGTCATACTCTTACGTATTATGTACTCTTGGTGATATTAGTTGGCCGACCTGTGAACCCGAGCAAAATAACACCTAAGCTCAATTCGAACCTTTAGTCTAAGGAAACAAGCAAGCTAAAGCCCAGAATAGCTAGATCTTAATTCTAATCAGGAGCTACGAAGATTGGAACTACCTGCGCAAATTCTCACCCAAGCAGCCTCACACAGGACAATATCTGGAGCACGCAAAAGTTTATCCTCTTTGTACTTTCAATATTCAGAAACTTAATAAAAATTCTTTCATTTAATTGCTTCTGTAACTAAGCCTGGTTCATGCGCCTCTCTAAAACACGAGTCCTGTTGTCAGGGTAACCCTATCAAAATTTATTCAATCTTGTAGCTGGCAAAGTTTTTCACTCGGCTTCGGCATTACATGAAATTTATTAGACACTAACTAATTTTAGGGAAAATTAATTTTGAAAACGAGGTGCGCATAGACTGAATACAGACGAGATGCTATAGCAAGTGTCCTCTTAAGCGGGCATTTGTGAAAAAGTAAAAAAAAATTAAAAATTCGGAAGAATTCTGGCATTTCCTGCAGTACAATGCTTGAAGCAATCTGCTGTCTGCTACTGTATTTGACAGCACCAAAGGTGTAAAAATCAATCGTCATATTAGGATACTGCTGAAACGCTGATCAGAAAAATGATCACCTTATTTGCTTTTTTCCTGCTGCGTCACGACGCAGCCCGTCTACTATAATCGGTTTTGAGAGTATGTTTTGCACACACTTACACAGTTAATGATACAGCAGAGTATAAACTGTGTATTAATAATGCTTCTACTGAGTAAGCAAGCATTCCGATTTCGAACTTAGAATAAACATTCGCATAAATAGCATAACGTTGGCAGCTGCAGTCGCGTAAAATTTGGGACTTGCAATCTGTTCATGTCCTGTAAATAGCCTGATTGACGACGTTCGGTTCTAACAACGGTCATTAAAATCTAACTTTGATAAATCTAACCAAAACTTTGAATACATGGACTGTAATTAAAATTCAATTCAATACAGATTCAATTCAAATCAACAAGTAGGCCCCCAAAAGGGCATTATTCCTTTATTGACTCCGTAATAAAATCACAGGCCGCATGCTACGGACAAGTGTGCAGCAGACATGTGTTAGAAAGAACCAGTTGCCGAAGGATGCTGGATTTTTGTCCAACAAACCTGAAAAATCAAGATTCGGGAGGAGGGGGGTTGGGCGAACCATCTCAGGGGGTGGAGATACAGCTCTGGAGGATATAGCGACCTCCCCTTTTCTTTTTCTTTTTACGTAATTTCGATACAGTTCAAAGCTCCAATATCTTTTTATGATTACAGTATCTGAAAATCTGATGATTGTTTCAGTGAAAGCTGCAGCTAATACTACTTGCCATCTTAATCAAACGTCTCCTCCCCACTACAAAACAACTTTAATAGTGGAAACTTTGATTTCGAGCAGTCTCGCATTTTATTACACTTGCGATAGTCAAATTTTGCACTGAAGAACTCCTTGAACTGAGCTATGCGGAACCACTGCACAATGACATAGTTCACTACTTACTGTTTTTTGGTGTTCTAATCTCATTTGCATATTCAAATCATTAGCTCCTAGGCCAACTGATTCTGAAATCTGCCAAGGGGGTGCACAATATAAACTTTTCCATGAGAAACTTACAAAGTCACCCTTTCTTACTAATTCGTCCAACTTTAATTTTAAAGTTATAAAAGTTATTTTGAAACCCCGGCAACCTTATAAAAATTCGTTAACTTGCATAAATAAGTCTTCCTTACATATTTTAGCCACTACACCCCCCATCGGAAAAAAACAGACATACTAGGATTATGTGTTAAACATAGGTCCACAGACTCCAGCATTCCTGCATTTACACACAATTAAGGGTCGACCCATTACAAAGATTCCGCCTCCGGCGGAATAAAAATTATTAGACTCTTATTCCTGTTAATAGTGGTTTCTGGAGCAGTTCTCGTGTACATAATGAAACAAAGCTCAGACTGAATTGTAGAAGTGAAGTAGTATAGTTAAGTTGTGGTGGAGGAGTTTAACTGAAATTCTGCAATGAAATTCCTCTGATTAAGAACCTAAATTATAGATCATTGTCGCTTAGTCCAACTTTAAATAAAAATCTCGAAGTCATTATTAATACATTAATTGCCTTAAGTCTTCAAACACAGCGGAGCTGTAAACTCAAGTTCTGATGGGTATTTTTGCATTCGATATCGAGAAACAGCTGCGTGCATAGATACACATGCCAAAATAGTGACTTTGTGCTCGCAGCAGGACTATATTTACGGTAAATATGGTCACAACCAGCTCATTTTGCACAAAGCTCTTGCTGGTTACGAGTGCTATCTGCGGTTTTGTGTGAAATACGATTATGAGTTCATCAAGAAAATGAGGTAAACGCGGGCCAGCAGGCGGATCCACGAAGGATACACGACATTAATCATAGAGAAATAATGAAAAACGCTGTTTGTATCTCTACGGAGATCCGCGGGCCACTGCAGTCCTCTTTCTGTGCATAGCACAGTCAGAGAGGTTTTGATAAAACCTTCTCTGGCTATGTTGCAGCACAGATAGAGCCGAGCTGGCTGTCCTTCTTGGACAACCAGGCAGGAGCTCCAGAGACTAGTTCTCTCTGGGTAAGAGCGCTCACAGCGCCCATTGGCTCTCTCCTGTTCGGACTAAGGCTTCGGCCTTAGTGACTGCAGGCAGGCGTTTTTCATTATTTCTCTACGATTATGAGTTCAGTGTGTTTGAAGTGCTTAATCAATAATTGATGGGTCATTACTAAACCTAATTTGCATAAACTCAAAGTCTCTTGTGAAATTCGTCACAAACCCGTCTTCTACTCTACGCGTGGCTTTTGCATTGTCGAGATGTCTACCTGCCGTATTATCCTATTTGTTCTAAAGTCTGACCAAAAAATGGAGAAAGCGAAATTGTTTTCTTTTTATCTCAAAAACGCTTCAAGATAGCTACCATAAAGTGTATATTTTCTGAACCGGACTAATGCGATCTTTCTTTTCGTGAACAGATTTTTTGAAATTTCCAGTGCGATTTCAAAGGGCGCCGCTTTTATATGTGTAATAAAAATGGATATTTTGTCATATATACAAGGTTTTTCCTTCGTTTTCTTGTAGCACTGAATTGCTTATTTGACTGGATTACCTACAAAAACTAGAAAACAAATTACAAAACGTGTGTCTCCTTGACACCCCAACTTAATGATCCATTTGTAAAACTGATTGATCCAGACGCAGCATGAGATGGAGTGAATGATCCAGCAATTATTTCGATTGATCCACCCGTCAATTTTGCACAAATTCCGCTTTTATGTGTGGTTCGCCAAATACCATTTTGCGAACCAACATAATGATCCAACTGCGGGAGTCACATCATTTGAAAGAGAATTTTCTGTTTTCAATGACCCACAAACCCAAAAAATACTAAAGTGATTAGAAAAAGCTAAATTTCAATTTAAAAAGTTAAAAATTTCCAGGGATTTAACAGAAAATGCTTGCCTCCAACCTCATAAGTGTGCTTGCTGTCCGCTCACCGAAATTTGATCGGTTTGATTACAAAATTCTGACACAACCAATTCTTTTAATTTCTGTTATTTTATGTTAATTTTATTTGTTGTAACTCAATATAGTTTCCGCTGATTGCTTATTGTTTCAAAATGAGCGAAAACGCAGAGCAAAATTTCAAATTTTGTACATATAAAATTTTAAATGTCTGACTGGCCGTCCGCTCACCGATTACGGGCAGGGTCGGGCGCAAATGACAAAATTTTATATTCTTTTATTATCAGTGTTGGTAAAGGTTTTCGACGTCGCTGAACACGAATATTCAGTTCTTTTGGCAAGGAAAACTTTGTTTCGTCCTGACTAACCAGGTAAACTAAGTTGAAATGCATTGCTGCAGTTACGTAATCATAATGAAAGCTACTACCGATTTTCTATACGAAACAAAGTTTTGCTCTGCATTTTCATGAAATTTTGCTCTGCATTTTCGCTCATTTTGAAACAATAAGCAATCAGCGGAAACTATATTGAGTTACAACAAATAAAATTAACATAAAATAACAGAAATTAAAATAATTGGTTGTGTCAGAATTTTGTAATCAAACCGATCAAATTTCGGTGAGCGGACAGCAAGCACACTTATGAGGTTGGAGGCAAGCATTTTCTGTTAAATCCCTGGAAATTTTTAACTTTTTAAATTGAAATTAAGTTTTTTCTAAGCACTTTAGTATTTTTTGGGTTTGTGGGTCATTGAAAACAGAAAATTCTCTTTCAAATGATGTGACTCCCGCAGTTGGATCATTATGTTGGTTCGCAAAATGGTATTTGGCGAACCACACATAAAAGCGGAATTTGTGCAAAATTGACGGGTGGATCAATCGAAATAATTGCTGGATCATTCACTCCATCTCATGCTGCTTAATGGATCATTAAGTTTGGGTGTCAAGGAGAAACACGTTCAAAACAAGCCGCTTACATGAGTTTGACACGAATTAAATCTTGTAAATAAATCGCGTACACGATGAATTTTAGGTACATTTTTGACACGGTTCCTTGCTCGGCAGAGCTAGAAACAAGATATGTAACTAGAATTGGAAGCAGAAATATGATAAATCGGATTGATATATAAGTTAGTACAAGATTTTGCAACACGCAAAAACTAAATCTGGCAAACAAGCTCAAGGACATTGTTTTCAAATGTAAGCCACCAAAAATTCGTTCACCTTCTTTCCTCCAGAGCAATCGAACTTATCCGAAGGACGCAGTCTCACACTGTCTCTGGACTCATGACAAAAGACTGCTACAAATATCCAAACTAGAGATGAGGATTTTGGCTCGCGGCTCGGCTCGGCTCGGCTCGGCTCGGCTCGCGAGCCGAGCCGAGCCGAGCCGGCAACAATTTCTCCCGAGCCGAGCCGAGCCGAGCCGGAGAATTGAAACTCCGAGCCGAGCCGAGCCGAGCCGACCCTATTGAAAAGTTTTAAGTTCACTGTAATTAGTTCAAACAAAATAGCCAGCAAATTCTGTGAATTCTGTTTTCTGGTTTCAACTTTGTCGTCTAATTTTCCGTTTTTCCTTGTCTTTATTCATACCTTCCTTCCACGCCAACTTAGGTTAAACGTTAGGCTGTGCTCGAAGTCGTCTTGTGCATGGTGTAGTTACTAGTTAGAAAGAAATATTTTGACTTAATTATATCAACGTGTCATATTTGGTTTTATCAAAAATATTACTACTAAAATTTGCTTTGTCTTACTAATGTGGCTTTGGGTTGTTGTTGTAATTTATATGATAGCAGAAAAGATTGTAAAACTGCTGATTATATACCAGAAATGATTACTATTAATTTAGAGTTCGAAATTATTCTGCATAAATACAATTGACAACGATTATGGCTACGATCGGCAGAGAGCAATTAAAGGAGTTGAAATTTGTTAAAATTTAAAAAATAATTTAAAAGAATTCTGAATTTTATTGCTGAGTTCTCAAGCATTTTGCAATTTATCAGATTATTATTCCTTTTTTCAAGACTGCGGAAAACAAAAAGTTTTCTCGTGATTTTTTTCGGCGTTTATCAGTGGTTCCTTTCCATATTGTATACATAAAATAAAATAATGATAAATTTTAAGAAAAACAAGCAGGAATGGGTGCCCGTCCACTTTCGTAGAATATACATTTACCAAATATCAATATCATTAAACCTTATAATCCTGGACTCTGCAGCTCGCAGTGTCTCGGTAATAATGGAGTTTTGGTGATTCACACTGGTACACAAAAGCTAGACAGCTGTTTTCAGGTTTTTTGTCAAAAACAGCGTAGAAAATCCACAATTCGGTGCAATCGGTCAAACTTCAAATTTCAAGCTGGGCGAGCCGAGCCGAGCCGAGCCGACCCACTTTCAATAATCTTCCGAGCCGAGCCGAGCCGAGCCGGGTATGCTCGCGAGCCGAGCCGAGCCGAGCCGGCCACATTTTCTCCCGAGCCGAGCCGAGCCGAGCCGGAAAATCCCGGCTCGTCCTCATCTCTAATCCAAACGAGATCCCAAACGAGCCCTAGCACTCAAATCATGTAATAATTGTCGTCTTAAAATAAATTTACCTAAAGCTTATTACAGGTTTTATTCATGACTGGGCTATCAGTAAAGTTGCAGTGAAATTTAAGACTGCAGTAAAATTTAAGAATGCAGTGACGGTTTGAAATGCCAACCGGTTCTTTTTTAGATCCGGGTACCCGGATCCGGGTCTGGACGGGTCCGGGTCCGGTCTAACGGGTCCGGGTCCGGGCCGGGTCTGAAATTTTGGACCCAGAGCCAACTCTGCATATGCCGCAAGATTAAACCAAGAGTATCATTTTAAAGACCATACAGATACCAAATAATTATTGCTATTGCTATTGCTATCCTATAGGCTGTAATTTTTAAAAGTGTAGTTTTTCAAAAACAACCATTTTTTAGGGAATTGTGGAGTATTCTCTATGCAAGATGACGAGCTGCCTTTTAGCAGACACGTTCTACACTGAATTACCCCGGAACCCTTGGTTGTCCCGAATACTGCTTTCTAGCTAAATAATCACTTGACATAGTTGCAATTATAGGCAAAATTCAGATTGCGCACACATTTTAACAAATTTCTACGCAATGAGAGATTTCAGGATAATGAAAAAGCCCCCCAGCTAGCCGATTGAGGTATTGAATGATTTCACCGATATTGCATGCTTCACTGAAACTCCTAGTGAAATTTGCAAAAAAGTCTTTCGGACAACCAAATGTTGTTCACTGCATGTGTTAAAAAAGAGAAAATGTTATGCTACATTTTGAATAAAGATTGCTTCCTAAGTCTAAGTAATAAACTAGTACTAACGGTTCAAATTTTGTGACACCAAAAGAGTTTTTCTGGCCTCAGTTGCTGAAGTGACAATTTCATTTCTTACATCACCACCTTAAGTCCCTCCAGTAGTCAGATACTTAGGTTTTATTGGTACGCAACTTTCTTTCATTCTTTAATTAATAATTAGGGGTTCTGTCGTCAAAACCAGCAATCACATGGAACTATAACTGTAAACCTGTGAAGCTTGCACTACGAAGGAATGTTTAAGTTTGTATTAGTACAAATTTTCTAACAGTTTGGTGTTTTGGCGACCATAGTTGTGTCTTAAGTGTCTTTGTTCGCTCTGTTCGCTGTTCGTATTTACCATTCATTTGTTATTCAGTATTTATTCTTGATCCCTAATGTATTGCTGCGTAGTTCTGGCCTAAGCTAATTTACTTAAAACTTTGCCTTAGGAAAAAGGGTTGGTTGAAGGTATTTGTATTCAGTATCCAATGTATAGAAGTACTTGCATTTCTTGTTCCATAATTTAGGCTACCCATAAATTTAGTCTAAATATTTTTCTGTGCCACACTTAAAAGCAAATTCACAAACACTTCCAAGCAAAGTTGAGGCACCAAATTAAAGGTCCCGATACAATCTCAGCGGATTTTGAGTAGATAAGAAAGTAGCAGAACAACGTTCTCTGCAGGAGTTATTGACATATTCAGGAATTTCAAAGAATTTTTAAATTTCTGTGACACAGCAACTGATTTATTCACAGTCAGCAATCAGTTCTCATTCTCTAAGGTTTGCACATGGTAGGATTAGTAGTGCTGTTCCAGTCGGTAGATTTAGTTTCAGTTTCAGCGGACAACACAAAATACCTAATTCGAATTTCAGTTTCAGCTTCGGTCAGAGTTTCAGTTTCACTTTAAGTGACAGTTTAGTCTTAAAATGCACTATAAAGTGCAAAATATTAGTGAATCACATGAATACCGAAAGGTTGAAATCAGCGCAATAAACTAGTCTCGTTGTCGCCCGACAAAAAATATAGCCGCTCCGTAGAGGGTAATCAACGGACAGTCACTCTGGACAAATCCCCTCCCTTTTATATCGCGGAGCCAGAGGATTACCGTCGTTTTAGTTAATTCGCAAAAAAGTCGCTGTTTGGGAAGGTGGGAGTTATCAGCAATCAAGCAGATACAGAGATCTTAGCCTGTCTTGTGGCGCCTTTCCAAATGTCAGTGACTTCCTTTGGCTACTCCCTCTTCAAGCCGGGTCCTGCTTATCTTCCTGTAGAGCTTTTACCAGGACTGGTTGACATAGATGAAACCGAGCACAAGCCCAAGAACGGAGGCGTCAGGCACCCTTGTACCCACGAAACCAGGACCTAGGAGAGAGAAGGGAAGAGTTCAGCTTTTCATTCAGAATTGAAAGTAGAGAATTGGTCCCGTCGGGGTTCGAACCACGGCCCTTTTGATCCCGGGCGGACGGGCTAACCAATACACTCCCCGGGCCAACAGCTAATCTCCCATATCAGGCTTATCAATCGTTCCTATGCCTGCTTCCCTTACATTCCTCTGCCCACTGGTATTGTTGCCCAGCCGTTTTGTGACTCAGGTAATACAAACCGGACTGGCGGACGGGTCAAACAGGCCAGCCGGACGGTACCAGTTTTGCCCAAGTTATGATGCATTATGCCTCGGCGCAGCAGGTCTGGTCTACTATAATCGGTTTTGAAAAAATTTAATCATATAGGAAGTGCTATTGATATGTCTGCGTATAAAATACACATGGTCCATGTTAATACTCAATAGGACGTTAAGATATGCAAATAAGGTTCTCAAATAAGAAGAATAGCACTTACGTTTGGAACTATGCTTCATATGCAAATAAAGAAATGATGAGTGGAAGCTAACATTTATCAGAATAATATGATTTTCGTACATAGGGTTTGGCAGCGGTCGGAATCATGGAATATTTAGGCTCCCCAAATGTTTGTTCCCCCATTTTGGTTTCCCCGTCGGTATGATAGGCTGAAAGATCAGTTCCCCAAACGATTTTTTCCTCCCAAAATATTTGGCCCTCCCTATTGGCTGAAATATTTGTTCTCACTGAATACTTGCGTTCCTGAAATAAGTTGTCCCCTTACACAAATTTATTTGATTTTGCAGCACTGACTATGGACCTTTAGAGATGAAGGATCCATCAGGCATCATCTATCCTCACTCGTTGCTGATTAAGATACATATTTCAGCATCTCATCTGATTGGCTGATACAACTTCTCTACCATTCAGGAAGGCTTCAATGTCGATAAAATTCTGCATAAAACACTTTTCTCTAATAATGCTTGCATACTCGCAGCAGGCCTATATTTACAACAAATATAGTCAAATCAAACACATTTTGCACAAAACTCTTGCTTGTTGCACTAAATGATGCCAACAGTTACGCTGGTTATGTGTAACAGAAAGTGATACAATATGTATATATAACAGATAATATCAAGAATTAGACAGATTCAGGCGATTCATTCACTCCATTCACCAACGGAGGGAACACTCACGTATTGTGATCGGAGCGACATCGGTCGGTCATCTTGCGACTAATGCTCTTCTTCTATCTATCTGTCATACACATACGTAGTGCAATTGTGCACTATTGATTCTATCAGTGTAATAAACGGAAGGTTGCGGGATCGACCCCCCACCACCTCATTCCCAAATATTTCGAGTCGGACATCCATCTTTGTTTTGTTTATTCTCTTTTGTATATACTTTGTCCAGTGTTTTTACAGTGTACCTGATCTCTTACCCAACCTTCCTCTGCAATTTGCTTCCATCCAACAGATGTAAGACTTTTAACTGTCACTTTCAGAAAGTTTATGGGAGAACTGCCCAGCATTAAATAGACGATTATATGGTCGACCTGAAAATTATTCCAGTGTTTTTCAACCTCTTTATAAGTCAAAGTTAGTTAGTCTATGCCTTCCATCTGTTATGAAAGTCAGGATAATATCACAAAAAAGTTTGCAGGCATTAATGAATGATTGGATTTTTTCTAAAGGCAAAATGGACAGAATGCCAAAATAATTCGTTTTCTAATTATTTCCTTCACCGTGTTTGTTCACCATGATATCCTTATTAAGGAAATAGAGAAAATTGCACACCTGGAAAAAATCGGGCACCTAGAGGGACTCGAAGCTCGAAATCTTCTGTCAAGAGTCTTCTCTCCAATGCGCTCAAAACGCTCAACCAACAGAGCCACAGGTGCTTCAGTTGAAAGAGTTTAAACCAAATGTGTACAAGTTTCAACACGCAGGTGCATTGCTTAGGTTCAAGCGTATCACCCACGTGCTAGGTAAACCTAAGGAAAGTCTAAGATCGAAAATAAGGGCGAAGACCCGCCCGTAAAAGACTAAGTTTACTGCACTTGATTCAAATTTTGCAAAATTTTCGTAACGTCCATATTTACTTACTATGACAGTACTTGTGCGAAAACAGTGCTTTGTTAGGCTTTTCACACTTCAAAATTTCAACGGGAAAATTTAAGGTAAGCCAGAACCATGCTTTAGCTTAAAGCCTGGTTACAGTTTTGCCAGAAAGGGTAATACATTATTTGCTGTCTTTTGCTTAACAGATGCAGAACCGAATTCTGCCGCCTCGTTTCGTTGCAGCGTAATTTCAACAGCAGCACACTAGCTACTGAAGCTAACAAGATTCCGTGGTGTAGTGGTTATCACATCCGCCTAACACGCGGAAGGTCCCCGGTTCGATCCCGGGCGGAATCAGATTTTTGGCAAAAATTTTTCTCTTATAATACGTGATTACCATAGGCTAACACGGGGGGTATTGGAGGGTCCAACCAAGCCATACATGTGCTTGTGGGAAGTTGGGGGGGGGGGGGGTTTCCACCCCCACCCAGACCTGGACCTCACCCCCCCCAGAATCCAGATTTTTCCGGTTTTTTAGGCAAAAAACCGGGAAAATTCTGTTTTCCGGCGGACGTCGGCCGCTGGCTCACCCCCCCCCCCCCCCAAAACTTCCTCTCCTGCACATGTCAGTCCCAAGCCTCCCCAACCCGGACAAGGTACAAAGCCCTACCGCAGTCAAGGGCAAGGGGTAACGGAAAAATGGCCAAGGGGTCAGAAAACTTGCCGGAAAAAATAGGTTTTCGTACTAAAATTCCCAAAAATTTCCGGCTATGCCAGAAGTTTTTACTAAAAGTTCTCAATTTTTGCAAAACTTTTTGAGTTTTGCAGTTTTGATTTTTTTTTAATTTATAATTTTTCTTCAAATTCCTTAAAAATTGTGAATTCATATTACTATCACCGCTAATTTATGCTTATGGTACAAGCCTCCTCGAAAGTTTTGAGGTACAAGCCCCTCCGAATTTTTCTGGGGCAGGCCCCCCACTAGGGTCCAACCCTATGTTAATGTATGGTTGATTACCTAATTACAAATTAATGGCTGTTTTATAACCATCAGTGACTTTATATCAGTGATTCAAGCAGGTGACATGTGAAGTCATTCTTCTAAATTTAGCTGTAGGCTTAGTTTACATTCTGAAAATTGAAAATTGAAAAAGCAACTCATAGAAATTTAATAATGCAAAAGCTTTCATAGGAACTGTGGTTTTACTTAGAATGCACCGGTTTTAGATTACGAGTTTCATAAAATCATTTCTTTTACCTAGAGCATATTCTAATCATTATTGAATTCCTAAATCAAACTGATTAAAGATAACGTATTAATAGATTCTGATTACTATTTCATATTTCAGATTAAAACTAACTGATTTAAAATTAATCATTAATTTTTGTTTTAAGATCAGCTATTTTAGCATCAATCAGTGTTTTTTCCTCTGCAACCGCCGTTCTTATCATTTCCACTGATTTGGACATCTGAACATTCGACGCATGCTTCTCTTTCAAACTCTAAAATAATTGAATCAAATGAGAAGCATTTCACCAAAGCATTTTCTAATTAGTAAAATATACAAACTATATGATGATGTAAACCGAAAAAAGTTTCTATACGTTAACCCTAGCCTCCAATTTTCACAAATAATGAGTTTTTGCACTAATATACACATGCTAATGTATGTAAGGTCCTATGGCAATTCCATTGAAACCATACATAAATTTTGATCGAACCCTACCGGAATACCGCAGGTTCTAGTCCCGCCAGGTGCTCGATTTTTGGTGCTTGGTGGTGTGCAACTTTCTTCCATTAATTTACTACATAGGTATAAATTGGTCCGTCCAACTTTGGTTAACTCGATATGTAGGCCTATGTTTTAGGGCTGGTCCCACAGACTTTGATGCCTTTTAATTTTGAGAAATTTTTTAAATTTTTTAAGAAAACTGACCACAATGTTGAGATCATTCACAATGCTAAAGTTTTTCGTTAAGTGCTGTAACATGCAACAATTTGTATTGCACTACTCAGATTACACAGACTAACGTGAAAGGTTGTAATCAGGATTTGAAAGACGTGACGAGAAGTGTCCAGTTCGTGGATCGAACCGCCGAATCCAGGGGCTTGAGTACAAACCGCACCCCAGGAGAGCGAGACTAGATTATGACGCTAATTTCAACCGTTCGGAGTTCACGTGAAACACTGATATTTAACACAAAGCCCCCCTCAAAGAGGTCCTGTTAAGGTAGGTAGGTAGGATAGTTCCCTGAAGCAATACTCAGCCAGAACCCGATCTTTAATCTAAGCCATCCCCGATTACATTCTCTGCTATAATTAATACAAATTTAGCATTCAAATTACATTTTGTTCAGAGCATAAACATAGGTAAAATAAAAGCCAGACGAAAAACTTAATTTCAAGCCTCCTACTAAAGCTCAACCCAATCATGAGTTAAAAGATGACTCCGTAATTAAGAGTTGAGACTAGACATACTCTGTTGCATAGAAAAGGGTTATCCTTTGGGGGAATCTAGCTGTTTTTCTTCTAAACATGAGGGTTTTTCTAGTGTTTTTTGGGTAACAAACTTTTTTGCAAAGCCTAAGATTAATTCTACCAAGGTTGATTTTATTTCCTAAAGTTAGTATATAGATACTTTGCCAATGCCTTCTGCATTCGAAAATCTAGATACAAGGATAGTTTCAAGGACAGGTAAAAGGAAATAAAAGTTATTAAGCTAGTTAACGTTGAGCTAAAATTGCCTTCTAGCTGAAGGTGTATTCTAATCAACATTCTTAGGTAATCAATTGCGGCATAAAATGGCATCCTTTTAGTGCTGGCATCCTTTTAGTGCGTATCGCACTAGCCAGTCAGTTAATTTGCATAAGACATCCCCTTTCACATTATAGTACGTCTAACAAAATAAATTTTAGATACTAAGATTATTTAAAAATTAGCCAGTCGCAGTTGACTGGCTAATTCTAGTGTTAAAAGTAATGGGACTGTCAAAGTTGACTGGCTAAGACTGGCTAACTCTAATGTTAAAGATATAGCCAGCAAACCAGTCAACAGACCCTAGTCCCCCTCCATATATATATCTATATATATATAAATAATATATATATACATATATATACATTATATATAATATATATAATATATATATACATATATATGTATGTGTGTGTGCGCGCCTCCGCCCCCCCCCCCTTTCACATTATTTTGCATCTGTGCAGAGACAACATTCAATTAACTTGCACAATACATCCCTTTTCACATTATAGTACGTCTAGCAAAATAAATTTTAGACAGTCAGAAAATTTAAACATTAGCCTGTCGCAGTTGACTGGCTAATTTTAGTGTTAAAAATAATGAGAACGTCAAAGTTGACTGGCTAAGACTGGCTAACTCTAGTGTTAATCATATAGCCAGCAAACCAGTCAAGAGTCACTAGTCCCTATATATAAATATATATATACATATAAAAGATATAGATAAGAGATAAAGAAAATTTAAAAATAAGCCAGTCGCAGTTGACTGGCTAATTTCAGTGTTAAAAATAATGAGACCGTCAAAGTTGACTGGCTAAGACTGGCTAACTCTAGTGTTAATCATATAGCCAGCAAACCAGTCAAGAGTCCCTAGTCCCTATCTATATATATACATATATATATATATATATATTTATATATATATATATATATATATATATATGTATATATATATATATATATATATATATATATATATATATATATATATATATATATGTATGTATCTATATATACGTAAACACGTGTAAAAGCTAGCTACCCGTTTTAGGATGTACATCTATGATTAGCACACCTTGTGTACGCACTAAAAGGCGACCTCAATTGCAGATTGGACGTGGAACAAAAGTAACCCTGCTTTTTGTTCGTGCTAATACGTGCCCAACTGTATACATATATTTATTTTTGAGTTAGTTTGCATGACTAGCTGAATCCTCGAATTTCCGCACTATTCTGAGAAATTAGACACTAATTTAGACCTTTGATGTCGGTAATGAACGTTTCTGACCCTAGAACGACTTGCACTGATTAATAGGTGAGATGAAATCGGATAAATTGACGTGGCAAATTATTTGTTCGTGTCTCCGAAGCTCCGTATTAGATCTGGAAACAACGTGATGCTGTTAACCCTTTAAAGGTCACATTTTAGTTTCGCCGAGGAAAAAATAATTTTACTCATAAATGTGCTAGTTCTGGGCCTCTATTAATAAATTTGTTGTTTAATTTTAGTTTGGCACTGCAGGAGTGAAGTTACAATCCATATCTCCTGAGATATGCTGACCTTAAGATAACACCAAATTTACTTAAAATTAATATAACGCAAAAGAATACAGGAATGTTGCAATTTGCAACAGAAATATTCTGGATGAAAACAATGAAAACAAAACATTAACTACTAGTCGAACATTGGGACTTGCATTTTCCAGAATATTATATTTTTCGTAAAGCATATATGTAGTTTCCATCCTCAATAAGAAAAAGTAAATTAAATTAAATTCAATTAAATTTTATTCAAATGACTAGGATATAGCTTGAAGAAAATTGTCCAGGGCTGGGGATCTAACCGAGGCTAGCTGATCTGAAGTTCGGGAACCCTATGAACTGAGATATGCTAAGCCAAAGCTCAGAATATGAATTTTAACTTATACCTACAGAAACTCAACTAAATGGTATATATACATGCTTTATATGGGTGGTTGCCTCGGATTAATTGCTCGAATTAATACAATGACTGAGTATTTGGAATAAAATCTGGCAGAATCCTCTAAACTCCAATTACGTTTCACTTAAATTTCAATTCTAGTGAAAGCATTCCCAAACAATGTCCAACTGATGCAGAAAACATCTGCTCTGTTCCGGCTTCAACTGATTTCCAATTAAAATGTTATTTTGCGAACCTTATTTTCGTCGAGCCCTTTGAGAGTGTCCTGAGCAAAAAGTGTCAGAAGTATGGCTTAGTTTTTGGAGACATCATCTTTCTTTTCTTACCCTGGTAGTTTCCCTATGATTCAGCAAAGGCTACTACAAGCCCTACCCCAGCATTAAATTCCTAGTCGTTCCTATAGGTCTACAGGGATAACTACTAACCTACAAACGGCGGAACATTCACGTATTATGGTCGGATCACTCTTCCTAAACTACTAACTAGAGTCATGACTATTGATATTGTAAGCGAAGCAGGCATAGGAAAGATTGATAAGCCGGATATGGGAGTTTTAGCTGATGGCCCTGTGGTGTAGTTGATTAGCATGTCTGCTCCGGAGTCAGAATGGCCGTTGTTCGAATCCCGGTTGGACCAAATCCTTACTTTCAATGGTGAGTGAAAGCTGAACCTCCCTCTATCCTTCTCTCTTCTAGGTCCTGGTTTCGTGGGTACGCGGGGCCTGACGCCTGCCGTCTTGGGCTTGCCCTCGGTTTCTTCTTGGCCCACCAGCCCTGGTAGAGGCGCTATTGCTCTGTGGATTTTGCCTCCTTCGATACATTGACAGAACTTGTCATGCTACTACGACATTTTACAAATTTGCTACTCGCAAAGGAAACCTGAAAAATGTCAAGCTTACATTAGCTGACAATCCAAAATCACCAAAACTGATTCACCACATTGCTTCAGGGCTCAATTAACTCAAAGCTAACGAGACTGGAGAGATTAATAGAAAATTAGGTCTGTTAATTAATTCCTATAGAGTGCCGCGTTTCACAACCTCTCCGCAAAATGAGGGGCAACTTTGTCCGTTACCTAGAAATACTCCTTCAGGTTAGGACTAACCTTACACTGAAGTTGTACTAACAGCAGCTGCTCTATACGTCAGCTTATCGAGCCGATCTTTCTTTTATACCTACTTAATTTTTCCCGTTTTGATTAAAGTTTGATGTATATTTTGAAGATCCCACTACTGGAACCAAAAATTTTTATTGAAAAAATTAGAAATTCTTTAGCCATTAGCAAACATTGATCGAGGTTTCAATTCTAGAGGTCTCATCACGAGTTTCAAGAGGATCTACTCACAAATGGTCGCCTATTTTAACAGGTGCAGGCATAAAACTGTAATATTGTCAATACTCCAAAGCATTGACAATATTAAGCGATGCCTTAGATCAAGAAGAGATTAGAAAAACGTTAACTTAACTTCTTTTTCTTTATATTCATGGTGCCAGCAGCCAGCGGGTATAGCCATTCCCACCTATTCCCTCTCAGATAACAATGTTTCGAGAGTTAAGGGGCGGCCGTCTTAGGATGAGCGCTGCCGAGGTGCGTTCATCACACAGTCAATGATGGGCAAATCTCCAGCCTTGGTAAACGCCTCGGGTAATTGCAAACACAATTATTCCGTGTCAGCTATTGCCCTTAAACTTGAGACAGAATTATGAATTCTTCATGCTGAGACTATATACTCCTAACTGGTGCACATTCAACTGGAGAGGGGCGAATCGAAATTTTTTTAAATGGCAATGCTTAGTCGAAAATTCAGTGGGGTTCTACATATCTGAATTTTCTTCTCCCGGCTGGAGCTACTTTTTTGTCTTCTGAACTGTACTATCTCATTGCGCCTACGGTAAGCATTACACACCATACATGGTCCGGCCATAAGCGCATTTTTTATGTCACCAGAAAGCATTTCATACTCTTATGTATTATGTACTCTTGATATTATTTCCAGGCAAAGTGTAGTAATTACTGAGAAAATGATACCATTAGCCGTAATCACAACTCTGCTTTTATGTATGCCTTTTATTGGAGCCAATGAGTGCATTGATGACCGAGACTGTCCACCCGGGATGATGTGTCTTCGGGAGCGAGTTGGTAGGTCAAATGAACTCATACCATTTGCTCGAATTTCATTTCGTCTTAAGACATGCATAATGCAATAACACGTGGCTGGATTCAGAGCTATACTCCGAAACCGAAGAAAATCTACCGCAGCGCTTAGAAAGCATTGATAGTTCTACTCACTCCAAATGAGAATAACATAACTCATGTTTGCCATAACTCAGCACGACTTACTGAGGTACCAAATTTGCTTTTCGCCTTTTTGATGGAAACATGCTTTTGATAAAAGTAAGTTTTAAAGCAAATTTTGTTTTGAAGTCTGAATGTTTTATATCGTATTGACTGCATTCTGTGTTTCAGGAATGGGATTTGAGATGAAGGTTTGCCGAGGACTGAAAAAGCGCTCCAGCGCCGCAGACCGAGTGCCTCAGGGCAGATTTAGACCCATGCTCAATCGACAGACATGAAAAACTTAAATCCTCCCTTTCTAAGACACACTTAAACTCTATCTTTTTTTACGTCAATTTTCGTTGTATAGCGGGAAATATTCGCGATGCAAATGATTTCTTACTGTGACTTATGTAAGTAGCTTCTTGATGTGCTCTATCGGAGCAAAGGAGTAGAGTATCGTTAAAATTAACTCTTTTAACTCGTTTAACTCTTTCATGCAAGCTTGTCTTTCCCCGTTCAACACTTTCATGAAAAGGATCGGGCTAAATTTAACTTCGGTAACTCCACCCAGTCTTTTCGCGAAAATGTATATTCAAGGCCTTAACAGGAAAGAAGTAAGCAGAGTTGAGCGAGTTACATTCAATTCGACAATTTTTATGGAAATAGTTGAAAGAGTCTGTCTAACAGAGTTGAGTTAATAGAGTTAATGCGTTAAATTTACTCTGCTGTACTCTTTGCTGAAAAGAGTCCTCAAATAGTTAGGTTTACAATATAATGAACCTAGGATCTTCAGCTGTAAGTGTCGAACATGTCATACTCAAAAGTGTACCCAGTAAACCCCTGCGAACTAGTTTAAGATAAAACGAACCAAAAATAGTTCCATTTTTGTTCGTCCACACTAGCACACTTGGTATGCCTATTTAACGTTTGTCTTTGCACAATTTTACATTCCTACTCGAACTCTCCAAATCCAAATGTTATAAAGCTAACGAAATCAGAATGCACACGGTACAAAAATATGTCCATGCTAAATTTAGATAATTAGCAATAACCAGATAAATAATTGTTATCTGGAAATGAAAAAAAGCACTCGAATGATAGGGAACCTGGCGCGACTCAAACCCCAGGTTTCCTACACGAAGACGCTCTACCAACTGAGCCACAGGTGCTTCAGTGGAATGAGCTTAAACCGGAATCCGAATCCAATGTGTACAACTTTCAACGCACAAGTCAGCGGAAGCGTGGAAGTACACACGCCATGAGAGTTATCTGTCCACCAAACTGACAGCACTACAACACCTGCTGATTGAGTTACCATTTTGCATTCTGTGGATTACAGTGTGAATGTGTGCACAACACATATCTAGAACCCTTCTCGTGAGCTTTATGTGATCTCTCGTCTCCTGTTTCACTCTACAGATCGGGAGGTCCGTGGTTCGATTCACAGTGCAAAACTTCCTGTAATTTCCTATTTGATGCTTAAATCACTATTGAATCTACCTTAGACAGAAGCTGATTAAGCCGTTGGTTGGTAGCCTCCAGATCTTTCAGACTTTTACCAATCACAGTCTGCATTTGGGAAGGTTCCTAAAATCAGAAGTTTACAACCAAAAGAAAAGCTTTAAGTTAGTGAATTCGTGCTTATGCTTATAATGAATGCAAAATGCTTATTCCAAGCAAACATAAGTTAGAAGAATTCAGTCATACTAACAAGCGTATTAACAATTAGTTACTCTGAACTTGCACATTGAACCAACTGAGCAGTTGTGTTTTGTTGCTTTAACATGCAAGTGTAGCGCATATATTTCTTTGAAGTGATGAGTCCAATTAGTTGGGGGGAGGGGTCAGCAGTTAGCCAACAGAGCCTAGTTTTTGCTCTGTTAACAGAAACTAGGCTTTTACTGTCATACTCTTGTCATTATGTACTCCTGGTAATACTTTAGGCACGGTTCGGGTTCCTTACAGTTCCCGCGCGTTGCCTTTCACGCAGCTTTCTAATCCACTGTTTTTGTTTGCGGTTTTTGGTCTGACAAGCCTCCAGTTCGCCGGTTTGAGCAATCAGACGAGCTTGCAATTCAGTACACCGTTTGTCAGCAATTTCGTGCTGTACCTATAATTCAATGAAATCTGTACTCTTACAATTGAATGGCAACTAAACCAAATTAGCAGACAGCATGGGAAAAAGTATCCTTTCTACTCCTGCAAATAACAAATTCTGCCGACGGATTCAGATTTTGTATTTCCAATACAGTTTTAGAGAGAGAGGGCTCTTAGAGCCTTTTTGTTTAGGAGGATCAGCTTTGGAGGAGGGACTGACAAAGTCTTCTTGAATTGTAAAACTACAGAGATTGGTGACAGAAACTCTGGTGGTTCAATTAAAGAATCTTACTTTTTTGGAGCAATTCAGCGGTAATTTAGATCTACAAACACACCGATACTGTCATTTTTAGGACAAAAATTGATTATTGATTCGCTCAATAATCTAAAGCCAATTTCTACTGCCAAACTTCTTTACCTTAAGTCGTTCAATTTCAGCCAAAAGTTCACTTTCTCTCAGGACAAAGTCAGCCTTCAGCTTGTTGAGCTCTGCTTCGTGCTGTTGTCGAGCCAAACTCAGCGATTCTGAGTAACTTCGTCGAGCACCAGTCAGCAAATCGTGCTGCTGTTTCAGCAACTGATCGTGCGTTGCTGCAGTGCTGCGATTTGCTCGACTCGGTTTCGGCGAGCTGGGTTGCTCGGTGTGGTCGTCGTGCACTTCTTCAGAAATCGATTCAAAACCTTCATCGGTTTCCTGGTGCTCGAGAAGCAGCTCGAGGTGGCGACGAAGCACCTAAGCATAAAAAAGAAGAAAACTGAAATCAAGAAAATTGAAAACTAAAAATTAAAATGAAATGTGAATATAGATGTGACTTATAGATTCTTGGAAAAATCACTTTCCAATTCTGATAGTTGAGGCTGATTTTAACCATTTCGTTGTACGGAAGCTAACCTATAATATCCTATTATTCACGTGTTCCAGATTTCTTCAACTTTAAAAGAATAATCTTTGGATCTTTACCACCTTGTGAAGAATTCCACAATCGTTGTGCCAAGAGTACGTAATTACATAACAAGCGTCATATTCTAAGTATTACCAGTGGGTTTACTCCACGTTACGGTTGGTTCCCTCCCCCCAAATTGGACACTAGTGGATCAGAGACATTCGCCCGCTATGCTTGTGTTCAAAACCTTGCCACCGACACAAAATTCGCTCCCTTCCTAATAGATACAGTAAGCTGGTCAAACTCCATTTTGTACTCTAGGTCTACATCTCTGGCCTAGTTCTACCTCATGATCATTTTCAGTATTGGAGCAGGGCTAGACGTAAGCAGGACTACCTGATAAGTAGAATTTGTCTTGATCCATGACTATACGGCGCACATACCTGTAATTCAGCGAAATAGCCAGAATTCATAGAACTAAATTTAAAATCTGAATCATAAAGGAAGTCGGAAAATATTTCTTAACCGAACTGATTCTTGTTAGCTTATAGAAACATTAGAAACATTTGTTGCCATGACAACGTCAGTCCATCTTTTCATAGAGTCAGCCAGCTTACACTGTGGGCATTAACAGACAGTCAGTTGTCAAGATGGAGGTATAAACTGTGAACACAAAATGTTCCTAGTTAAATGGCAGAATTGAGTACACATCTAATACCTAATTGTAGCAGCTCGGAGACTTTTGTTTCTACAGTAACTGCCTAATTCGCCCTTTTCTAGGTTGACTAACTAACTAAGTTGTCAAACTGTGCAAAATAGGTAATAATCCTCCCCACCACGAGGTTCAGCCATAAAATTCTTGCATATCGGGGGAATCTTTTATGTTGTCTTTGCAAATCGCATTCCTAATTTTCCAGTAAACGTAAAGTAAAGTAAATTTCGATTGCCCTAGACAAATATGACAAAAAGAGATTCATAATGGAATTAGTCAAACGTGACGCAAAATAAACCAGAAAATGGTCAAAAAAGTGGTCTCAACTAGTTAATCTGTGGGGAAGAACTCCTATGTCATGGATTTGTGAAAAACGACCAATGATCATCCATATGGAATGTAGTTATTTAGTAATGTCCAAGCATTAATTGTATAAATGGTTTTATGTTTGCCAAGCCAGAGTTGCTAGTACTCAACATTAAGGGAAATTCTTAAATAGGGTCCAGGAATTGCACTCAATTAGGTTAGAAGTCTTAGTCTCGCTGATGATTCTAGGTGTAATTAAGTTTAAATATAGTTTAATTTACTAACAATATTAATTTAGAAGTTGTACGAAGGGTTAATTCGGTCACCTATTCCCTAATAACCGGAGTTGTCACTCCACTCGACCTTAAACGGCAGTATCTTGATAAATCTTAAAGAAAATCAGTGAGTTGTTACTCCCCACGAAGAAAAATATTGACATTTTGACTAATCTTAATCGTATTAATGAGTTGTCACTCATAACCTGAGTCAAGAATGGCCTCTTTTCACCACTTCGTACATTTTTCATTGACTGAACATGAGTTAGCAGGAAGTCACTAATCTGTAATAAGGAATTTACACGTCTACTAAGCTGAAAATCGGTCGTAAAATTACCTATAAAGTGGAAATTTACACTAAAAATGACAAATATTGGAAGATGGTTCGATTCTAGGCACTAAATAGCTAAGTACGAAGTTAGATAGGGTTAATTAGTGATAATTATTATTAATTAGGTGATAATTAGCTAATTTTGACAATTTTGGTCCGAAACATGACTTGGGCTTATATGAAAGAGAATTTGACACTGATTCCAAAAATCCAAGCCAGACTTTTTAACTCCCAAAATTAAGAAAGTTATAAGTAAAAATGTCTTTTAACAAGATTACGTTTTGTTGTGTAATCTTAACACTCCAAAAAGGAGTGTTCTAAAAAGGTTTATGTTTTGGTTTGACTTAAGTCAAACCTTTTTCTTTCTCCTTTTCTTTTCTCCATTCTGTTGGGCCTGTTTCTTCTAGGGCCCAACAGTTGTCTTCCCCTTGAACTTTTGGCCGAAGACAAAGCCAACAAGAAGGAAAAGAAAATTTAACGTAGTTTAGGCCCAAGTAATAACAAGAAGGGGGCCGTTGGCCTTTAGTAATAAAATCCTAATAAAAAGTAGCTAGGATTACGTACGTAGGTATGTATTATGTGATTATGTAATTTCTAACCTCTTGAAAATTACGCAATTCGCGCAATAATTAGTTAAAGTTCCGAAGCTAGGATTACGTACGTAGGTATGTATTATGTGATTATGTAATTTATAACCTCTTGAAAATTATGCAATTCGCGCAATAATTAGTTAAATTTCCGAAATTTTGTAAATTTGTCCATTTGGTTGCGTTTATGTGTTAGAGAAAGTTTTGCAAAAGTTTGCTAAAATTCAGGACCCGAAATATATCAAAAAAGGGTCAGTTGGAGGGCAATAATTCTAAAATCTCATTAATATTGACCCTCGGTGACCAGCTGGCTCACCCCGCCGCTGCGCACCAAGTGCAAAAGGTGCCAAGCTTCTAGAAGGTTCTAGAACTTTCTAGAAGCTTTGCCTTAAAGTCTCCCTCCTTAAACAAGCATCCCGAGCTTGCTAATGACCTGTCACCGAGCTGTCAGCAAAACTGTCAGCTCGGTCCCAAAATTTTCAGTTTCAATCAGTGTTCGTTTGAGTGCAACCGAGAGCGGTTGCTTCCCACCTCCCTTTTAGTGCGTTCTCTAGTGCAATTGTCATTGCATGGGGAATCAAGCGCACTCCCCCTGGTTAGGCCAAAAAATTAGGACTTTTCTGGCCTTCGGGTCAGAAAAGAAATTGAGAAAACAACAACGAACACTCACCATTTAGGGCCATATGGGTTTGTTATACCCGGCCAGAAATCACAACAAGGAATAAAAACCCTAGGAATGGGACGGCCCTTTTGGCCTTATTTTTCTATGTATATTGCGGCCTTTGGCCATTTTTCATTGTACGATTTTTTGGGCCTTCGGGCCAATTTTCGATGTCTTTATGAGGCCAATGGGCCACCTTTTTAATGTAAGTTTGGGCCTTGAGCGCCAATTCTTATCAGTATTTTGGGTCCAAGGCCAGTTTTAATTTCTCTAGCATGTGTGGGCCATTGAGCCACTTTCAGTTCTTTTATTTTAAATCGTTATTAATATCATTTTATTATTTTAATAAAAGGGGCAGCTCATGTAAACCCCTCCTGTTCGATGGAGGACTTGAGAATTGCTCCTACTTTTGTTATTCTGTTTTTATATCCGACACACTCTTACTATCGAGGTTTGCTGACCTCCACCCCTCGTTATTATATTTTTCCTTTCTATTCTCTATTTAATATTTATTCTCTAAACCAGCACTTTTTACTATTTTTATAAGGCCCGTTTGGCCAGTAATTTCAGGGTTTTGACATAGAATACGGGATTATTAAGTGGGGACCCACCCCCTAAGTTTGAGTTAGAGGGTCCCTTTGCTACGACCCTAGGATATTAAGTTAGTAATAGGAATATTTGCCCCCACAGCCGGCAACTAGGACTTACCGGCCATATTGTTGCCTCACGGCTTTGTCAAGCCTCAAAAATCATTGTCTGTATTTTGTTTTATTTCAGCGTTAGGTCGGTGCTTAAATTAATAGGCGTTCTAAAAAGTGAAACTAACTCTAAATCAGCGTTTAAAAACAACTAGTCAACTTTTTAATTATTAATTATCGAGCGTTTCCAGGGGAATGACCGGCTTCCCCAGTAGTTTGGTTAATTATTATTAGTAGTTTTGATTTTGTAATGATTGCTTAGCAATCATTACTCACGTGGCTTTCTAAACTTCAAAACTTTCCTCAAAGTATTACAAAGTTCTCAAAGTTCTGCGCTACAAGTCGAGTTTTAAAACCCTAAAACTCGCACCAAAATCTCAACCAATTTTCTCTTAAAGTAACAGTTAATGTTATTAAGATAGGTTTGAAATAATAGCTAGGAAGTCAGAATAGCAAGTGCATTTAGGACTAGACTTGCCTGAATTGTTTTGTAACCATGCTTGTAACTTGGAATTAGTTAGGTAGTAATTGGCTAAGAAATTGTATGTTTGAGTGTATGTTTGCGCGTGTAAATGTGTGTTGATAGCTCCTGTGACTGTGCTTCTATGGGGTAACTCACGTAAACTCCTTCCGTCCGACGAGGGTTGTGAGCTCTGCCAGAAGCGAATAATGCTCAGGTAATAGGCAGGAAAAGATGCATACTTGTAGTTCATGTGAATAAACAAACCTAAGGTTGGTATGGGTGTGTTCTAGTCTGAGTGTGGTATAAATGTAGTATAACTGTTCCCTAGTTGGCGGTTTAAGTGTATGAATGAGGCATCAATGAGTATAACTATTTCTTAATTGGCAGTTTAAGTGTTAGTATAAATGGTGCATATGTGTAGTATAAATGGTTATTACGTAGCTATCCCAATAATTGTTTAAATGCTGTATGAACCTTGTTTAGCTAAGAAATAGGATTGCATAACCGAGTATTAGGTTATTTGTGATGCACTAACGTATATGTGATTGTTGCAAGTTTATGTAGTACGGTTAATAATAATAATTAGGAATGTGATAATGTAAATGCGTGATAACTGACTGTGCATATGCCATGTGTGAAACACCGAAACTATAACAAGGTTTACATAATACGCAGGAAAGTAATAGTAGGTAACGTAATTCCAGTGGATGAGTCTTGCGTGCATGTCTGGAAGTCTGCGAAAGTTTGATTAGGTAGGTAATCTAGGTTAAGATCCTGAATGGCCAATATGCAAAGGAGGTTCAGAACGTGAGATCTAGGGTCACGGGGACCCCGTACTAGGTTCTTATCGGTCGAAAAGGGGACATCCTCGATTCGTCCGCGTAGGCCACTCTTTGTTAAGAGTGCGGACGAACCGCATGAAGGAAATTCATCCAGTGCTTGATGTTTACGCAAAATCGGTACAGTATCCGCTTAAAAATTGTCATTTTCACAATCCCCGTATAAAAAGTATGAGAATCGTACGTAAGACCTATATTGGAGGTAGCTTTTAGTTTTTAGTATCGTTTCTTCTAAGTTCGAAACCAATACACATTGTTATTGCTACTTTTGGTCAAATTAACTATATTCAGTCTATATTGTGCTCGCAATAATGACAGCTGTCACCTTTTTTAGTTCGAGACCGATACATGTTGTTGTTGCCATTTTCGGTTGGTTCAGTCATATTCAACCCAAATTCCGCTCGTAATTATGACCGCAGTAACGGTCTGGCACCATTTCATAACAGTGCCTGCGTTTGAAGACAAAGCTAGCAATATTCTGTTACACACTGTTCAGCAAGGGTAAAAGGTCAACTTTGCTCAGCCAATAGTCGTTACAAATTTGGTTTATCATAATCTTTCACAAATGGTAATAATAAGCATCGGTAAATCAGTATTATTAGTTAACATTAAGTAGTAACCAGTAATGTACCTGAAACAAGTGAAATAACAGTTAGTTACGTAGGTATTATGGATAGTTTACTGGAACCATTTTCCAATGAATGCGAAATTATCAAAGTGCGTGAATTTAATCAGTTTCCGAAGTTCGATATCTGTTAAAGCAGGAAGTTGTTATCTTCCTCGTTTAGGACCCAGGAAATTGGAGGTCTTAAACCTAATTACTGTATTTTTATCAAATCTGCGTGTACTCTTTTCTAATTAGTTAATGTTTGTTACAAGTAGGAAGTTGTCACCTTCCTTGTTCGGACCTGGAAAACGAAAGGTCCTAAATTCGATTACGCCCGAACAAATTAACGTTACGAGTTCCAAGACGAATGAATATCTGCCCGTTTCGAATAAGTTTAGAAGAATCCCACTTTCGTGTTTCTGAGTTGAGCGCGCAAGTTGTGTAAGGCGAAATCGGGGTGCAAATACAACTTCTTGCACAAAGATTGCAAGAAATTGTCCGAAGAATAGTATTTCGCCCCAAAATTAATTCCTAATGCAGTGACATTGTCAAAACTATCCAACATTACGATATTCTCGCCAAATTTCAAGTTTTCGCGATTAACTCAAGTTACAAGCCTAGTTCATGTTCAGAACGCCAAAAATGTGAGTAATGGTTGCTGGGTTCGAATCCCGCGCCTATAACTTGTACTAATGGGTTTTAACCCATTTAATTCAGGTGCGGAAGGACAGTCGCTCTGCCACAGTTCGTATCCTGAATTCCAGACCTCAGGGGTAGTAACGATTCTGTAGTGATTATCAGTTTGCGAGATTAGTCCGGAAAGGACCAGATTATTGGAAGATTTGCCCTGTTGGATAACTCTGTTTGGAATCAGACTAGCTGAAGGTACATTAGAGGCTGCGTTCGCCTGATTGATAACTTGAGGCAGAAACGATCACCGGCCTGACAGCACCTATCTCAATTGTGGGACCTAAAACCTAAAAGACGAACCTTGCTTATAACTCTGAAATCTGAACTTTGCAGTAAATTGAACTTTATTATTTCTACTGAAAATGGGTTCCAATATTTGATCTTTTGGTATGGAAATAGGGGTTGTTATCCCCACCTCTCTTGCCTAAGCCTCATCGATTATTAGCAGTGATTAGACTAGAAGACAACAGAAGAGATTAAATTAAGAACTTGTACTAACCCCGTAACCGTATTCCAGGAAACCCCCAACCGGACCGACCCTTGTATTGTCCCCCCAGGTGACCGAACAGCATCCGAAAGTGCTATTGTTACTGGCATTTCCGGCTCACCCATAGACTGGAATCTTGTACTACTAATCCCTTTAATTTAGTTAATTTAACTTGTTGTGTAGATCTTATTATTATTGGTTTATATTGTCCTTGGTAAGGAGAACGGACAAAGAGTTTTAATTTAAAACACGAGCACAAGCATATAGGGACCGCACAGTAGAGTTTAGTGATAGATTTAGTAGTTAGTTAGTTGACGACAAGAGAAAGAAAGAAAGAATTAGTTGAGCTGAGTTAAGGAGTCAAAACCTTGTCCCGATCAATAATTACTAATTTGGGTAAAGTGAGTACTGGCAACTCTGGCAAACTACTATATTGTTTGCTGATAATTATCGATTTGTATTGTAAATTGCCATTCGTATTGTCCATAGCTTTACTGGCAACTATACCCACTGTACTCACTATTGTTTCTATTATAATCAGTCTCATTATTTGTATCAATAAATTGCAGTGCCTTATAGTCAGTTTTGTGAGCTAAGGCATCAAATCCTGGTCAAGATATTGGAGCCGGATCTGACCCCTGAACAAGTAAGCGATTATAATCTGACCCCTTGGTCCCTACAAAGACAATCATCAATTCTTGATCTTGATTTGTCAATCAAGATCTATTCAGCAAAGTTCATTGTTACTGAACTAAACTTATCCTCCGGAAAGCAAGTGTCGACCCCGCTTGCAAGAGAGATCAGCAGAAGCCCTACCCCTATCAAACGGACTCACGATCAAGACCCCTATCCAGGTTGGCCGCAGGGAATTCTCAGTTTTGGACACACCACCTTCTGGGAATCCAGTGCCTAAGTTTATCTTCCAGTAAACGTGCCGACCTTCCGTGCTTTGAAGTGGTTGTCACCCAGAGCTACAAGTGTCTTGTTAGACCGAAACGGAACGGAATTCTGTTGGCAAGAGAATCGGAGCCCAATCTTAGCCACTGCATTACAGATGCACTGTCCGTTATGAATTGGTTTCCGGGTTTAACTAAAAACAGAAACCAAAACGTATCCAAAATGAGGGATGGAAAGCGGTATTCAGTCGAAATCTTTTTCGTGGAGGCATTCCGCCCATGTTAAGACGTAGAACCTCATGTAGAGCCTAAAGAATCTGTACCAGATAAAAGAAGATTCTCAATTTTTTCGTGTCATTCTGTCCAGTACGATTATGACTATGTTGTTACCTATTTTACCAGACACATCAAATGTCATTATGACGTAATTATAGGTAAGCAAACTTCTAAAAATTAATCTAGGTATAATGAGAAGGAGTCCACCTGGTTTCTCTCAAATTTAGACTCAAAATTTTCCAGGTATAAACTACAAAGTTTTGTTTGAAGCCTGAAACGCTGGATCCGTGTGCCCTTGCTCACGTTACTCAGTTCATGACGCAACCTCTTGAAACATTAAAGACCTTTCAACCCTCCGGAACCCCTGGTTCCAGCAAAGTCGTAAACAGAGGTCACAGTTCGATTGTTTTATTTTAAGATTTTGCCTGGAAAATGTTTACCCCAAGAAGGGGCTGTTGGGATGATTTAGTAATCAAAACAGGCCCACAAAAATTTGTTTATTAACATACTTCCAAGGCGTTTATAGAATATTGTAAAAGCTTTGTGATTAGTTTTTTCTTTTTAGATAAACCCGGAAACCAATTCATAATTCATAATTCCATTTATACAGTTCGTTTTAATGCAGCAGCGCTGCAGCAACTTCAATAACACGCAGCAGTTCGGCATAAAATACCATGATTTTTAAAATAGCTAATAAGAGCGCTATTTTTGCAATAAATCTGAGCCAATCAGCATGCAGCATTAGGATTTATCAAAATCACGGGACATTTAAAACAGCCAGTAAGAGTTGAGAAGTACCAGCCAATCAGAATACAGCTTGATTTTTTTATTTAGAATGCTGCAAAATATCAAAAATCAAAACTGCGCAGTCTGTTTATTTGTTTTGTTACTGGAATAAAAATCAAAAGTCAACAAATTCAGGTTGAGTCTTGATTTTGGGCGAACTCAAATATCAAATGGCTACTTGATACACGGACAATGCATACTAATAACGACGAGGATATTTTTAGATGAAGTATTCAAAATACAAAACCTTCAAAATCTTACTGCTCAGACAATGATCGCACAGACTAACAAAAACAAGGCAAGGAAATAACTCTTCAAAACAGATACATATTCAGGATAAAATCCATTTTCTAAATTTGATTTTTCAGTTTCAGACATGTTTGGTATTTGTTTAGTGAATACTGAAACAGGAGTCACGAAGAAAGATAAGAATTAACTATTTCCTCTGGGAAAAAGCGATCGCCCAAATAAACCGAGACTGGGGCTGTTAAGCAGTTGTTGGCTTAGATGCATCATGCAATTACACCCAGTCCTTACCTCACGCTACTTCCAGTCTGCCAACTGAGCAACCTAGTAGAGACCTTCACTCAGGTCCGTAAGCCCGGCCCGGCCCTGCCAAGACCGAGCCTAAGGTGAAACGGGCCGGGCCGGGCAGGCCGAGGTAGAAAAAATTTGGGTGCGGGCCGGGCCGGGCCGAGTACTGGAACGGGCCGGGCTTCGGGCCGGGCCTGGTATTTTCATTAGAAGATTTTGCCTTGTTTCTAGTTTCAGCAGGTTATATTGAAAAGTTTAATCTTTTCCAAATATAATTTTGAATAATCATTGCCACTTTATTTCAATTTTAACTTGATTTCCTTTTTCTTTCAGAGTTACTGGTGTATGCACTTATCTCATTTACGTTTATGTAACGTAATCTTGTACATTAGCATTTGAAATTAAGTTATTTATATCATTTATTTGCAATATTGGGAGAGTATACCTTCTTCCTAATTAATTGCAAGGTATATTTGAATCAACAAAACTGGTCAGTCAGTGAATTCTTTCCTACGCTGAACCGCTGACTGTTCTTAATCACTCAAAATAAAGATGAGCAACGAGAAATGTTTAAAAATGGTATCTGCCATGAGGTATAAATTTCTATGCATTTTAAACCCTTATTTTTATTTGCCTAACTTGCCTAACGTTTGAGCTTACGGGCCGGGCCGGGCCGGGGCTAAGTTGGAGCGGGCTGGGCGAGGTCGAAAAGTTTTCAAAAGGGCCGGGCCGGGCAGAGGTGAAATTTTTACGGGCCGAGCCGGGCCGGGCCTGAAAATTCAGGCCCGTGAAGATCTCCACAACCTAGGCCACAATTGCATACAGCTATAAGATTTTATATTCAAAGTGAACTGACAATAAACGCACATTGGCTGCATTATATCTCAAATTTGGGCAGCTTGATGCAAAAAATTTTGCTTAAGTTAAATAACGACGGATCAGTTTTATTGACTTCTTTTTTCATTACTGACCACAAGATTCCATTAGTTTGCAAAACAAACATCTAATGTCAGGGTCAAAGGTCACAAGGTTAGTTAACAATTAGTTCGCAATTAGTTTAACCAAGAGTACATTGTAATAAGAGTATGCCACTAGGCAAGCTCTATGTTATCTGAGCAAAAACTATGCTCTGCACGCTAACGGCCCACCCCCCCGCAAATCAGACCCTAGTGACCCCCCCCCCCCGCAAATCAGTACCTAGTCGAAACGGGGGTACGCTCACTCGCTCTGTGTTTATGTGCTTAAGCTCAAAAACACAAGCAGTGCGTGCGCGAATTTTGTGCCTGCTTTGAGCTTTAGAACACAAACATAGTGCACAAAATTCTTTGAAGTGAAGGGTCTAATTTGCGGGCGGGGGGGGGGGTGGGCCGTTAGCGAGCAGAGCATAGTTTTTGCTCTGATAACATAGAGATTGTCAAGTGGCATACTCTTATTATTATGTACTCTTGGTTTAACCAAAGTAAGCGCTTGGGTGAATTTTAGGTGTCATCTGAAACAGTAATCCTAAAGCTTCCAAAATTCCAATAAAAGACGCTCCAAAGCAAAGACCCAAAAGTCCGCCAATATTGGCCACAAGGACACTCCAATCGTAGGCCAAAAATTCCTCCCAGTACACGATTTCATGGGAAAATAGGATGTACACGTTGACAAATTTATCAGACCGACTTCTGCTGGTTTGGACGTTTAGCAGCATTTCCTCGCTCCGACAAGGTCTCCAACAGGCTTCCTGGCACGAATTCTGACAGCCTTGACTATGCACTTGCCTGGAATGGATATGTCTAGCTAAACTGCATCTGGAACTCAGACTACCGTTCCAACTCGAAGTGGTACAGTTGTGGGCACACTTTAAGCCTAGATCGTCGCAGTCCATTTTGCAAGATGACCAAGATCTAATATCTGGGTTACAGGGTAGAGTCTCCTGTTGCAAGAGTTGTCTAATTCGGCTTTCTACGCGAATGTAGTACTGGTTGCCAGAATCTTGACACAGCGTTTCAAAATACCATATGTCTGTTCCGAAAACCAGTTGATAGCATTGTGTTGAATTATCTGGGCACAATGCGTCGGCAGCTTCTTGTATTTGGATGTTCAATAGCATCTGGTCGCTTTCGTTTGACTCAGCAGGCCGCTGCTTGGCGACTTTGTAGCAAACGTAGTGGTCACAGTAACTGACTGAAACTGCAAGGTTAGGATTAACTAACCTGTCAGGGATATCAACTTTTACAATATCAACAGGATTCAGCACTAAATGCTGAACTAGATCTGATATGCGGGTCAAGTTGTGTCGCTCTAATACCACCGTTACCTGATCCGATGTTTTGTGGTACTCAGTCAGTAAGCTCTCTTCCTCATAATGCTTATGCAGCATCCAAGGATAATTAATCCTATCCAGGATATATTTCTGCTGAATTGGTGAGAGTCCTAAAATTTCCATCTGTGATGCACTGAACGGGCAGGACGGGATTATGTTGATTTCAGGATTGGTTTCTCTTCGCTCCATTCGAAAGCCAATAGAGACTTTGCTGTCCCAGTACATTAGGATATTCCGGCGGGCTTGATATCCGAAAAATAATCCCGCTGAAATGAGTACCACAATCCAGAATAGCTTTCCATGAATTGTCTTGGAACTGGCGACCGACGAAAATCCATGAATTACAGTTTTATGACAGAAGTCGCTAACAATGTGTGTGCCAAGAGCCATTTCCTAACAACTTGAATTGGACAAACTGCTGCTTCTTTTTAATCATTTTAGCATGTTTGAAATTATGAGTTTGTATTACATTTGTTCGTAAGTAAATAGATTACTAAGTTTATGCAAAAGTTCAGATCAAAGCACAAAAGTCATTGGGCACCATTTGACAATAGACAAGACAATTGAAAGCCGTCTGTTGTTTAAACAGCCGCTCAAGTTTCTTCATAAAGAATTGACAAAGGCTGAAGGTGTAATCATAATGTGGAGGCAACGTTTTCGACCTGCCAGATATGCTGTCGATCCCGTAATAAATTTGAGGTTTAAAGTATTTGTCTGTACAGCAAAGTTCTCTATGTTGGATCTGCTTAATTAGTACATTTCTTAACTACTGTGGCTGATCAATCCATGATTTGTTGTTCTTTCATTTCATATATATTGCCCCCGTAGTAAAATCCTACAGCGGTTTTGCCGATGGGAGTATGGTGCAACGTTTTCGGCATGCTAGGTATGAGGTCGATTCCGCAGTTTCGTTTGAGGTTTAGAATATTTGCCTGAATAATTTGCAATTGATACCGTGAGTAGTGTCATGTGAACTGTTTTAACCTGCTTAATCCAACCAGTAATGAATAATTTCTGATTTGGGACTTGTTGGCATTGTTTGTTTAACGTCTAGATTTTTATGGCATTGGACAAACCTAGTTTTGCTCCTACAGTTTCGAATTTTGGATAACCGGCAGCATTCTGCCAGATTAATGTCGTCTCCATTTTTTGCATTACGTGAAGTCTGCTTAGCGGTCTAATCCAACATGTTTGACAGAATTTAATGGTCCTTATTAAAGGCTTGGTGGTTTCCGAGATGTTGTGAAAGTTTTGAGAATTTATGGTCGTATTTGCAAACAAGGATCAAAATTTGGGGCATATCTTGGCAGAAAACAAAGTGGGATTAATAAAACCAAAGTTGGGATATTTGGGGGGCCTTCTTCGCACATGCGCATGGTTCCTACCTTACTGACCTGTGACTTATGATTACTAACACACATGCACATCATGTTGCACTTAATGAGTCACACTACATGAAAGAAGGCCGCAAGCTCCGTCTTCTGTACGTTACTCATACATGATTGCCAGGTCTTGCCAAACTTAAAATTTTTCAAATTCTGTCGCTCTTTGTCAGCTTACTGTATGGTCGCCGTTCGAGATAGCTATAAATGTATTTTCAGAACTGGCTTAATGATCCTTTTCCACATAAAAGAAGGTGTTGAAGTTTACCATGTAGCTTCGAAGGCGCCTCATTCATCAGTCCCGAAAGATTTTTCGATTGGATTTTTAGGTGTCTGCTTTCATCAAACATATTTGGTTTTTCAAAATTTGAAGGTAGCGCTTTTCGAAAATGGCACAGTTTGATCAAAAATTTCCACAACGCGTAAGTGAAAAACAATTTGAATAATCATAATTTGAAAATATCCCTGAGCTGATTCCAACGTGTCCACAATGAAGAATTTCTATTATTCCTTTTAAACTAAGAGATAGTAAGCACAAGTGTAAGCATAAAGGGACCGCACGAACTATATTTGGCAATTGAGCGACTTTTAGTCACTGAAGAGGGAAGGAGTGAAGAAAGAGTCAGCTCAGATCTTGTCCCTTACAAATCAATAGCATGCCTCACTTAGGTAAGAGATTGAGAGAGACAAATGCTAGGACAGAATAATCCCAAATATTTGGTAACTACGGAACCTTCAACATGTACATCTGTTATCATGTAATTACTAGTGATATCGTGTCTGCGACTATTGTTATTGGTATTGTTATCAGTATTTCTATTACTGTCCGTATATTGTCAGTGTTTAGGTAAAGATTTCAAGCAAGAAGGAAATCCTCGTCTAATCAAAGAGGGCAGTCTAATCAAGAGGACATGATTCCATGCCGTCCTACCATGCCAATGGCCACGACGTAACCAACCGTCAATTTGGACAACGATCACCAAAACCTTCTAGAATAGCTTCAAAACCAATGCCCAGAAGACCGACAGCCATGAAAAGTGAAGCAACAACCAAGCGTATTCTTGATTATGAAGATAATTCACAATAAACTTTCCCACCGGAATGTCATGGAAACGAAGATCCTAACTGTTAATTTGTAACATTGTAACGTCATGTAACATTGTCATGTAACTAAAAATTTCTTCATTGTGCAAAGACCTGCATAGATTCTTAATTTGATTAATTAATAAGAGTTTGATTGATCGAGTTGATCTGCGCGGTCTTTTCTTCTTCAGCGGGATAGTAATGCAATCAATGTCATCAGGTAGCCGGATTCATTTTCCTAATAAGCTTTGCTAGGCGTCGAGCCAAAGATACAAAACGATCAAATTTTTTGTCTTGATTTTCCCGTAATATCTGGCTCCAGTTGTATTCAGATAGTACCACTCAAAGCAAGAGTCGAAGTCGACCCCGCTTTCTGATCAACGCCACCCTCCGTAAAACGAAATCACGATAAAGAATCACTGCTCAAGTTGGCCATAAGACTCCACTATGACAAATCACCTTTTAGGAATCCTGTGTCTGCTGTCATGGCAGACGAGCTGACCTTCGTGTCATTGAAAAAATAACAAGCAAATAGTCATGAACGGGTTGCCGCTGCATTTTTCCTCTTATAAACAAGATAACTCCATTTGTCCTGTCGAATACCACGACATCCGGAAATTTCTATAAAATTGCTTAGCTCGACGAGCTCTTTCATTTGAGTACCATATCGACAACTTTTGGGGATTTCTTCAAAGTCCTGAATTTTCCGGATAATTCATCTGATTTCAGTTTCGAAATCAGCGCCATCGAATTGGTCTATGACCAACTTTTAAGCGAAATCGGAGACAAAAATTTTTATGTTTCCCTTGGTTTCCTCTTACCGTTTAAAACAATTCCGGGATTAGCCATTCTCGAAATCCGGAAAGTATCGAACTGCCCGCGCTTCCGGGAGCACTTTACTTAACCCCCATCTAACACTGAAAATTTCAACTTCCCCATTTTGCAATGAGTAAGTAGCTAAAAAATTAGTGTTCTGCGCCAGCTGCCGATTATGTCTTAAAGATCACCTATAAAAAATAATAATTCTGAAGTAATATTGATTGATATTTTTAGCAACCGCATCACATCATATTTTGTTTCGTTCCTTAATATGAAAGTTTACAGTTTTCTTTCGTCTAGTTATTAACTGTAATGAATGCAGTGAAAAAATATTATTGAGATATATATACATTTACCAACCTACAAGTTCTTACTTTCCAAATCATTTCAGTGGTTTCAACCAAGATTTTACGTCAGAAGACTTTTAAGTCAATGGGCCAATCAGTGCACAATTTGCTCAACAGGTCTTTAAGAAATACCATCTGAAATTATGAAGCTTTCTAGATAAAAGCCTAATGAAATATTGCTATGATATTAACTTACAGAAATGTTCTTCTAAGCTATAAGTGTAGTTATTACCGTAAAGGACTGAAAGCTGTATTTACTTAAACTGAGTAGAAACTGTTTCCCAGTTTTATATCATATTTTCAATTATGTAATGAAATTTTCGGGAGCAAATCTTTTGGGAACTTTGAAATCTAAGGGAGAGCCTTACACCGTTTCGGCAACCGCCACAGAGCCTCATCAGACAGCTTACGACAGCTGTTACGGTTTTTTCTTTTTCTCTTTATTTTTTCAACACACAACACATATCACACACCTCACACACCAGGTTATATGCATCTCATTGATTATTTAAAACCAACAATGAAAACTGTTCCGTTATGAAACAATCCAATAGTACCTCCTTTCATTTTCTAAATAATTCCACTGTAAATTTCCAGCTCTAAACATGCACTAGTGTAGACGTTTTTTAATTTTTTGCACAGAGCTTCCAGGTCTACTTCATATCCCAGATGATGGGACACAACCAAGTTGCAAACAGTTTGATCCTTTATCGACAAGTTAAAAATTTTGCACCAGTCAGAAATGCAAGTGGATTCTTGAGCCGTAAAAGAGCCATTGAATGCTTCAGAATCGACCATAACCATGACTATCCTTCTTGGAAGTTGACCGGAAAATACTGAATTCTCCACGATTGTTTAAGACTTTGGTGCAATATATCTAGTTACCATTTTAATACGTCGAACAGGATATTTTGCTGTATTGTTGTTTCTTACCATGTTTTCGATAGCCAAACTTAATGATTCTTTAGGTTTCACCTTCTTCTTCTTCCTATTCCGGGTCCATCGTGCATGGTCTCAAGCAATGTGGAGAATCACCTTAACCAGCACACGTCTTCGCAGCTTGCGTCCAGGACATCCGGAAAGGCCAAGATATAGAAGTACCGGGACCAACCGCTCGGCAGCATAATTTAAGGAATGGCTGATTCGCACAACTGACAACCCTCAATCCAGCACACATCTAGACAGGTCATCCGGAAAGACCAGGATAGATTTAGCTCGGCAGCATAGTTTAAGGATTAAGAATATGAGTCATGCCGCCGGGAGTTGGAACCCATTAGCGCCGTTGGTCAGACGGATGCCAGGGGACCCTTGTGGGGATCTCCATTTGATGGGGCCCATGTCCATCTGATTTCCCACGGAGGTGGTTCCAAGCCCCCGGTTTCACCTTCCATACATGCTATTTAATATCTTCTACTTTGAGCTTATATTCTGTACCATCACTCATTAACAAAAACTTGTCCATATTTCTATGCTGCTCAATTGTTAGATCAGTATAACTTAACATATATCCGTCTTGTTTGAAAAGGTCACAGTGTAATGGAGCCAAGATTTCGACCCCTTTGATTGTCATAAAGGGTTTGCCTCGCCATTTCATTGCAGCACTTGTAATATCATTAAACTTTCCTACAGCATCTTTATAAAACATTGCAAGTTGTTGATGATTAGACTTTGCATCCCATCCGTAGCTAAGCAAGAATTCTAAATAAGCCTTGTAAGCATACAGCGGACCAGTATTTTCAATCTTCTTATCACTGAATTTAACAAATACTCGTTCAAATAAGGTAGATCCAAGAAGGTTGATTGGGGAAACAATAACATTACTCTTGTCTATAGTTCCATCAGCCAAATTTTGGGTAATTTTGGGTAATTTTGGGTAAGCCAAATCCTTTCCATCTTTAGTGACAATCTTAAGTTTTAGAAATAATTTTTGTTCAAATCCAACATGTAGCCATCTTTCGGGACATGAATCCTGTAGGGTCCGCTATCTGTAACAGGATTCTGAGGATAATATTCAGCTCAATATCCCTTTTCTTCAGCAACCTGTGTTGGTGGAAGGGTAAACAGGTCCAGCTCGCTTTTGAAGCCTGGATAGGACTGTTCGTCAACTTGTTTAGCCATATCCAAAACGTCAGAATTTTTCTCCTCTTTGATAGGAATGACCTGCATATGTGGGAAGTGCACCACCAGTTTGTAGTGGAGCATCTTCCCATGTCTTAATATTTTCTGGATGATATATAGTTATCATGGTTGCAGCTTTCGAAAGTGTAGCCTTATGTATATCTTACCATAGGAAAAGCTTATCGGCTCTCCTGCATCATCGTTTATATTGATTTCTATACTTTCAAACTCCTTTTTAAGTACAAGTACATTATGAGGGTTATGATATTCTCTATGAATACATTCGCCATGCTCTGTTGAAGTGTTGACAACAAGCAGCAGTGGAGCTATTGCATTTCTAATCACTTGAGGAGCCACTAGATCACAGTATTCATACATTGAGTAAAATCCAGCCTCCATATCGGGTTCGCTTCCAGCAACAAGCACCTTTTTCTTTTCGTTCGCATGATTTGGAGATTCTCGCTCAATTATAGCTTGAGGATCAAAGCTTTCACCGTCTTTAAAACCTAAGATGTATTGAAGCCGCTTACTCATCTTTAAATCGACAATGTCAAATGACACGCTTCGCTCTCTTGCGAAAATGATGTGCACTAGATGGGTATACTGGTCAAAAATTCCACTTTGACATCAGAGGGATTTCCTTCCCGATTTGTCATTGTAGCTAGCGTAGCATTTATTGTTTCACATAATTCAGTAATCGATGCGTAATATCGTAAAGGCAAGGATTTACTTTTCGATAATCCATGACATAAAAGATATTTGAATTTCTGAATCTATGTTTTCTGACGAGGTATTCCACGTTACGGGATGCATAAATTCAACTAAGGCAACTTCCCATTCACCTTCTAAATCTATACGATGAGGTAGCTTTACTCAAAAATCATTTAGAGTATTGGTGGAGTAATATTTAGTATTACTTGGTAGTGTGGATGGGGGAACAATGGAGTTAATTAGAGAAGGTGACCTATCTTTACATATGCAGCTCAAGGAGCCACTCACTTCAAACCCAAAAAGTGTGGAAATAATCATATATGGAGAATTTGATAACTTAATCTACATCGATCAAAATCGGACTCCATATTTTGACTACGCAATATGAACAGTCCAGAGATTGCTGAAACTTTAAAAAGGGATCCTTTGGTAAAAAGATGCTTTCTGGGGGTATTCCCGAGTGATCAATTGCCTGTTGTGAAAAATAAACCTGCATGCTTTGTTCTCAACACTGATCCCGCAGTTGCCCCAGGACGGCACTGGATTGCAGTGTATTTTCATCACTATACGGAGTATTTTGATAGCTATGGATTGGATCCTATAGAAGAATGTAAAGAAGCGTATAAAATTGACAAATTTAATTACTATGGTTTACAGGACTTTGATGCTATTGTATGTGGTGAATATTGAATTTATTTTTCAATACAAAGGCTGGGAGGTTGGAGTTTTGATGAAATTGTAGACTATTTGAGAAAAAGGAGCGAAAAGACTGATTCTATAGTGAAACAGTTTGTCGATAGATTACAAATTTTTAAGCATTTCCCCACCTTGCAGACTTGTCAGCGCAGAGGCTATAAACATTCCCAATTTGGTATTGAAAGGCAAATTTGACTCAAATCTTGACTTACTTTTACAATTCCGGGGGCAGTTTATAATCCTAGACGGTTTAGTGGCGCCATCTTTACTCTGAAACCTTGCACATTTTTGTTATTTTCAACGGGAAACCTCGTATGTCTTGGAGCTAAATCAGAAGCAAATTTTGAACTTATCGGTAAAGGATTGTTTGTAACTTCGTTGTGTCCCTTCATCTGGGATATGAAGTAGACCTGGAAGCTTTGTACGAAAAATTAAGAAACCTCTACACTAGTGCATGTTTAGAGCTAGAAATTTACAGTGGAATTATTTGGAAAATGAAAGGAGGTACTATTGGATTGTTTCATAACGGAAAAGTTTTCATTGTTGGTTTTAAATAATCAATGAGATGCATATAACCTGGTGTGCGAGGTGTGTGATATGTGTTATGTTTTGAAAAAATAAAGAAAAAAGAAAAAACCGTAACAGCTGTCGTAAGCTGTCTGATGAGGCTCTGTGGCGGTTGCCGAAACGGTGTAAGGTTCTCTCTTAGATTTCTATGTTCCCAAAAGATTAGCTCCCCAAACTTTTATTACATAATTGAAAATATGATATGAAACTGGGAAACATGTTGTATTCAGCGTTTCTCCTCCTTTTCATTACACAAGTTTGCATAAGGAAAATGTAGCTGTATTCTAGAATTACGTTCTATATGTATGAGCTATGTTACAAAATAGCACACATAAAAACATTCAGATGTAAGATTTCTTAACTCAGTTTTTACTCGTTTTCTACTCAGTTTAAGTAATCGATCACGTGTAGGGCTTAAAGCCTTGAAGGGCCGGCCCCCCTTCCACGGATGTAGTCATCATTTGAGGTGACACTCCTGGCTCTACGGCTGTGTATCCGGGGATGAGCACCGGCACCCCTTGTCCCTGAAGCAGGGATGGAGATATTCTCCAGGGGTCACCTTTACCTTTACCTTTACGATAAGGGCGGAACGCGATGCAAGTTAATTAATAAACTCCGCAGGTCAGACCTGCGGAATTTATTAATCACGCAAGTCCAAGGTCCACCCTGCGTGATTAATGAATTCCGCATGCCACACATGCGGAATTTATTAATCACGCAAGTCAGCCCCGCGTGATTAATGAATTCCGCAGGTATGACTTGCGTGATTCATTAATCACGCAGGATTTCTTGTTAGAATTAATCTTTTACTGCTATGTTTAACGCGTAAATTTGTTAAAGTTTTTACAGTTTTTTAATTAATGAATCGCGCAAGTCATACCTGCAGAATTCATTAATCACACAGGGCTGACTTGCGTGATTAATGAATTCCGCAGGTGTGGCATGCGGAATTCATTAATCACGCAGGGTGGACTTGCGTGATTAATGAATTCCGCAGGTCTGAAGCTGCATCGCGTTCCGCCCTTATCGTGATAGACCCATAAATACAGCTTTCAGTCCTTTACAGTAATAACTACACTTATAGCTTAGAAGAACATTTCTGTAAGTTAATATCATAGTAATATTTCATTAGGCTGTTATCTAGAAAGCTTCATAATTTCAGATGGTATTTCTTAAAGACCTATTGAGCAAATTGCGCACTGATTGGCCCATTGACTTAAAAGTCTTCTGACGCAAAATCTTGGTTGAAACCATTGAAATGATTTGGAAAGTAAGAACTTGAAAGTTGGTAAATGTATATATATCTCAATAATATTTATTCACTGCATTCATTACAGTTAATAACTAGACGAAAGAAAACTGTAATAGCTGTAATGTAATAACTGTAAAGCTCGTAATAGCGGCTTCGCTTTTGATCACTGGGCGCTCCGTCGGCGATACTTAAATTTTTCACTTGAACCGGGCCAAAACGCTTGGAGAGTATGCCCCGGCAGACGGCAGTTTCTCCCTTAACAAGCAGATTTCTTAGCTTGGTCGGGGGACGGCAGAACAACTTGACTTTAAAATTTAGGCCACTTAGAAAGAGTTCGTGTTTTCTGATGATGGCACTTCCCTTAACGCCTTTGTTAATCTTGCCATACATTCCTTATGGCAACTGTACCTTGCAGCAACGCCTGGGTCACTGGCTTGGCATGCTTTAAATTATATTTATATTATATTAATTTTGTTTGCTTGACATAACTTATATTCAGCTTTACGTTCGCCGGGCCGTCGAGCCTCGGCCTCGACAGATGTCACAATGAGCCCCGTTTTCTACATTTCCCTTCTACTTCATGAATGTTTCTAAATTTCTTGTTTACTCACGTCCCTTTGAGAGAGAATTTTATTATTAATCAGGGGTCGTCTGGGTCATTCCCTTTACGCAGAATTTCATTACAGAAATATACAATTAGGTCTCGTAGACGAAAGTAGAAGCAGTTCATAAGTTCATACCTACCTTGGGGCGCAAGGTATCCTAATAGAAGTCTTAAGTAAGCATTAAATTAGCATAACCTAATAAATTTATTGAATAGACACAAACTTTATTTATTTGTAGTTAGATATCAATCTACATTCTTACAATCTGAGTCATATAACTGATAACTTGATTATATATATGATATATATATATATATATATATATATATATATATATATATATATATATACACTTCTGCCTCTTAAAACACTTAACACTCAATACTGTACACACATTCCTTTCTGAAACTGGATTTTATCTCTTCAAATGATTTCTGTCGCCACCTGTCTATATTATTTTGTCAATCTCTAGTTCAAGATTTGTTACGTTAAAAATTAAAAGACACCGCCCTCGTTTTTGTATGTTGCGATAAATTCTTAGCGCAAATTAAAGGAGGAATTCTATAAAGACAGTATTAACGAGGACAGGTGAGAAGGAGACGCTAGGCTGGAAGGACAGAGCAATGATCACTTTATAAACCGATTTTCCGTGTAACAGTTGCCTTTTTCTCAGAGAAGTGTATTGACCATAAATGTGCAGCAGTGACCTCTCTGGGAGTGAGGTTGCAGGAGGGGGGCCAAATGTAAGTTGGAGGAGGGTGGAAGGAGATGAGTGAAGAATGGGGATTGTTGGCTACTTATGTTTCTGTAAAGGCTGGCCATGTCTATAACTAGCTGTCTTGGGCAGGTTGTCTGAGGAAATTGGAGACGACCAAGCACATATTGCCTAAGACAATTTCCCACATAGTAAGCCTTAGGTAATTGGATCTGAGCAAGCAGCTGTCTATTTTGCATGTTTTCAGAACAAACCACGGGCGCCCACCATTTTGAGAAAACAAGCGCTATGCGTATGATGAATCTGGTTGTTAATACATTTCACGAGAACTTGTCTATACATTAGCAAGGAGTTCTTTGCCTTTCTCCATTATTATGGACGCCCAACTGATGGCAGAGGAAAGCACTACGTTATTGTGTACATTCGAGGAATTGAACAGGACAAAAACAATGATGACGTTGTCGTTCGGAGGCGACTCGTTATATACCTGAACAAGTTAATCGAACTTGGTATGGATGGGGACGCCAGTGCTTACACGGATGCACTAAAAATTCCGTTGCAGAAGAGATACAAACAAAGGTCAGCTTTGAACGCTATGTTAAAATCATCTTGTAGGGTTTGGATCTGATGGGATAAGTGTAATGATAGGAAGGCAGTCTGGCTTGTTCACCAAATTAAGTGAATATGCTGGGCGCCAAGTGTATTCAGTTTTACCTGGCTCACAGACGGCAACAGGCTTGTGCACAGGCAGCAACAGGCGTGCCTGGAGAGATGAACGGAATTTCCAAAGAACTGAAGACTATAAATTCTGTCTACACCTTTTACAAAAACAGGGGTCAACCGGAGAAAAGGCCGTTTACGACAGCTCCGTAACGCACGTCTTGGCTGTTTTGAAAATCCTGTAGGTTTGCACAAGTTTGCTATTATTCATCATTTTGTTTGCACTGGCAGAATTGGTATAGCTTGATTTCTTCTACTGCAGGTCTCTCCTTTCGCTGAAGCATACTTTGCTTTAAATTTCCTTCCTTCCCTGGCGAAAGACGTGGAGGAAGTCTACTACGACTATTCCCAAATTTTTAAATTTCGTTGATTATCATCTGAAAACGCAGCTATTTCTAGAGTAAGAAAATATTACAACTTGTTGGTCAAACCAAAATAGAAAAATAAATAAAACTGTCAAAGAAGCAAAAAGGGGTATTATGGTGGAGATACCGCCACTTCGTTTTTCTGACATTCGTTTTAAATGCTTTGCTGTTGGTATCTACAAAACTTCAAAAAACAACTAAAATTTTAATTGGAAAACTGTTCTATTCTTTAATTTAAGGGAATGCTTCAGCGAAAGGAGAGACCTGCAGTAGAAGAAATCAAGCTATGCCAATCTTGTCAATGCAAATGAAATGATGAATAGTAGTAAACCTGTGCGAACCTACAGAATTTTGAAAACAGCCAAGACGTACGTTGAGGAGACAATTCTGATGGAAAATACTCCAAGACCGTTAACCGTTAACTGAAGTCTGTACTTAATTCTTAGGCTGAGGAGCTCGATGCATATTTCCCAATACCTGATTTAAATGACTTTGACATCTTCCATCTTTCGAATTTGCCTTCTAATGAACAAGCAGTCTCATCGAGTGACACTGTTGTAGCAACAGCTTGATCGACAGCCACTTTTGGCTTGGATGTTGATTCAACGAATTCAACGATTCATGGATGGAATGCAGCGCTTTCAGAAATTGTCACATCTCTCTTGATTTTGAAAGATTCAGAAAAAGTTCAGCTTTGGAACTTTACAGCCAATTCCTTGCTAGCACTGAGGTTCCATGGGGAAATAGTGTGAAACAGTTTGTAAGGACATTGCATGTATGGCCTAATGTTCAGCTTATGCTGAAACAGGATTTTCAGTTTTGAAATATGCTAAATATGATCACAGATCTCAATTTGGAATGGCGATGCTTAACACATTGCTGCTTATCCAGTTTAATGGTTCACCTGATAAGGGCAATTTTTGGGCAATTTATTTTGCTCGGCTTTGACAGTCTACTGACTGGACACAGGTGGACAAGGGGGGGAAATTTCCCCCCCCTCGGCGAAGTCGCCCACAAGGGGTCGCGAAATTACTCCCACAAGGGGTAAGAAAAATTGGGTTTTACGACTAAAATTTCCAAAAAGTTTCCGGCTTTGCCGGAAATTTTCTCTTATAAGCACTAATTTTTGCTAAAAAACGTCCGAAAATCGTGTTTTAGCTAAAAAGTAGCTGTTTTTTGTTAAAAATGGCGAAAATCGCTTAAAAATTGCTTTCAAAAGTACCCCTAAGAAAAATCGCTCTCACAAGGGGTACCCAAATTTGCTTCCACAAGGGTCAGTGAAATTTGACCTCCCGTTCAGGTATGCTACTGGACATATTCTATCAGACTCGGCTGAGCAAAATCTTCCGCGCAGAAATTTACAAACCGCTGAAAATACGTTCGAACAAGACATGGATTACGCGTTCGTCTAACATACAAACATTACATATTAACAGCTGCTAGAGGATTTTTACTTTACTATGTTCAAGGAACGATAAGCGCCAAAGAGCCTTTTAAGCAATTACGTCTGATAAATAAAGCCAAGTTGTGACAGACTACATAGTAAAGGTATTTGCCTCTAGCAAAAAATAATAACGTGTTGGTCTATTTGTGTGCTCAGTAAAATTAATAAAATAGGTTTAATTTTCAATACACTAAAATATTCAATATTCAATAAAATTCGGCCTGGGGGTGAAACCACCCGCCCCAAGCACATGTCTTGTATTTACTGTTGGGTTTTTTAAACCTCTCAGCAGGAAGTCATCCTAGCCCAGCCGTGAATTTACATATACTTACTTGATATAAATTCAATAAATCCGAAATGTCATCAGTGGATCTTAATAGAGCAATGGTTCACAGTAATAATAATAAGCACTGCCTAACAACTTCCAGTGTCAATGGCATAGAGTATAAACGTAAATATAAGTAGTCCTTGTGACATTGCCATTGCATTGACAGCATGTGCAGTCTCTGGAATTAACTTAATACAACATTATGTAGTCTGTCTTCTTAGCGCATAGGGCTTAAGTAAAATAGGAGAAATTTCATTCAATAGCTTAGTCTGCTTGAACCTTTTGCTTAATTAAATTGCTCTAACGCAATGCTTTCGGATTGCACTTCTACTATTCGCTTTTCTTTGCTTTTAGATGCTTAGTTTGCCATCGCTAGTCGCTTTCCAAGGTTCACAGGATGCCCACTCCAATATGTTTGCTGTCGCCACCGCCGTTCTATGTGTTGCTTTGACTACTGTAGAGTAGGCCTATCAGTATGTTCGGACTTGTCTGTTTGAGGATTATGAGCAGCAGCGCCGCATCCCCGAATGTGCTGCAGATGCACGAAGGTGCCAGATTCTTCGTCGCTGATTGAAGCAGAACCTGCAGAAGTGGCACTCCATTCGGTTATTCATTTTGAAAGACATGCTGTTCTGCAAGTTTCGACGGAACGAAAAGTTGAGCCGATCGCTTTTGGCAAATAAAATTATACCCTTTTTGAAACCACTAAGATAAGTACTGGGGTGCCGGTTTGACCAAAACGGATATCCTATTTTGGTGCAGCCGTCATCTGCCAGGCCGTAATGGTATGGACCATTTCCTCATGGAAGTGAGGGATATGCTGCCGGTGCCGGTAAATACCCTAAATTTTTTAGTGATGGATTCCCCAACTTAGCTCTTAAACCGCAGGAAGTGATCCTATTATCATTAGTATTCTTATCCTATAATTCCGTCTTTCCTCTATGAGTTGTTTTTTCTGTTTCGTTGACGCAGGATTAGGCCTGCTTTCTGAAATTCTACCAAAATCTGAACTGTGCGTTAATCTGTGCTTGAGTCGCTGGGTTTCATGGCTGATTATGACAGTCATGACATTACGGCCAGGGTCCTCACAAACTAAAGCAGAGCTAGACATAGACAGTTTTAATCCATTTGGTTCGGGTTGGGTTGGACATCAGGTATCATTGCCAGCAATTTCGGACAGATGTTGGTATGGTCTTTTGTGTGTCCTGATTATATTGGATTGTGCTCATTTTATACCATTATTATATGGTCATCTTGCAGCATTCCTACATTTGCAACGCTACAACCCAAACATTAAAGATATAAATGACATCCGAAGAAAACACGAACCCTTTCTATTGTTCTGCAGGAAACAGTTGCCATAAAGGACATATGGCAGGATTAACAAAGGCAATCAGTGTAACACTACACTAGAAAATACGAAAAGAAAACCGAGAGCTGAAAATTTTCAGTGTAAATTTCACCATCGTCTGACAGCTGTCTCTTTTATATAAGGGAGTGCAAAAACCTTCAGCATTTCGCAGGGCGGGGTTTAGCAGCAGCCAGCCGATGTGCGTTATCAGTCCATGGAATCAATGATCTATACAACCAGCTGCTACATAACGAAATCAGTAGCGACATTAGCAATCCAACGACGAACGATGGAATCACAAGCACAAGCCATAGCAAAAAGTCTTTGCATGTAAACATCGTTCGTAACATGCATCATGTATGCGAAACTATTTCCAGTAATTCCAATGGAAGAGTTATTACTTTTGCTGTAACGAGCGCGGAAGCCGACGACACCGGCGAAAGCAACGTAAACGATGCCTACGTGTGGGCGTCCAGTCGTGTTTCCTCCCGCTGTACTGTACAAAGTCTAAATCTACTTGAATGATAAAACCGTGTTGAGTACTATCGTATAGGTAAAGTCTAAATTACAACGATTTGTTTATGTAACTTGTGCTGTATTGTAGCGTATTATCTATAATCTATGTAAAAATACATTATTATTATTATTATTACATCATTAACTATTAACCATTAACTATTAAACATCACTTGAATGGCAACAAATTATCTAGATGTTTCCACTGTTGGCTAATGTGTCGGCATTATTCTTCAGCTGACAGCCTACCACTTGTTTGTTTTGTTGTAATCTTAGTTTGATTAATTGCTGTGTTAAATAAGGATTAAACGCTGCATCTATTTAACAAAATCTGCAGTTTTAAAGTATAACGTAAATTTAAATGTATAATGTAAATGTAAAGTTTGTATGCGACAGGTATATTTTATACTTATTTATTGCTACCTTTACAGACTTAAATTTAATCAAGTGCAACATTTGCTATTTTTTAATTCAAGGCGTCTGACCAAACCAACGATTGGCCATGGAGGATGCCGTTGGCCAGGCTCCACTGGATGCCATAGCCCACGCCGTGCAGCTGATGGGCTAGTCATGGGCCCTTCTCCAGAACAGATTGGAACCTTATCCGGAACAGAGATTCTCCGGATAGACTCGGATTGGACGTAAAATTTTTTAAATAAAAAAGCTTTTTTTGAATGTTGTGATTATGAAGCAGTAAATTTTATATAAATCAATTTAATCAGTTACCACTCAGTCAAGGGCAAATGTTCAATTTGTGATTGAATTAGCCTCATGTCAAAAATTGGTAGGTAATTTTCTAATAAAACATGAGAGAAACTAAACCCATCAACATTTATTAAGTATATTTTAAACACCTTCGTTTAAATCACTTGCAATAAAACCTTATTTGTCACTCACAACATCTGACTCACCAATTAAACATGCCGAGCTGTCAAAATTTTGATGTGTACCTTTTCACAGAAAGTCTAATTTTTCCATAAATACACGATGACTTTAAACTGGATCTGCTCATTTTAAATTAGAGTGGAAAATTTTGATGTATCATTTATTTCAAGATTCCTCGATTTAACCACAACCACCTCAATAAATTCTTTCGCGTCGTTAAACACTCAAAAATCGTGTCATTTCACAGAGCCATTTTAAATTACTCACGCAGTCACAACCAAATTAAATCACTGCATTTAGTTCCCTTGCGCATACCCTTTTAATTATTAATCAAACATCTTTTTTCCTTTCACTAACACATCAAAATTTATTTGTCTGTATTGCAGTCTACAATTTTCCACGTCATTAGTCACACATTTGTCCTTTTTTCCAAAATAGATTTCACTTTTCTACACAAGTCTAAACCTCATTCGAATATACACACTATATACAGATTTTAATTAGATTGACACTTAACACTCACTCTCAAATTTTTCACCAAGTACCTGCGGGGGCCCCTGATCTGTCAGAAGCATCGGGCGGAACAGAAGTAACAGGAATATCCAAAACCACAATCTGAAAACAAAATTTACACGCAATTACGCACGAAATTTAAACAGTCACAGGAATTATACGCTTGCCCAATAATTTTTTGAATTGGACAAGAGATTTGCGCAAACGTTTCTAAGTTTTGTTCACATTTAGACAGTCCCCTGCTGACAGAACATGTGTCTTGTTCATGTGATAGGTTGTCCTATCATAGGCATAACTTTCTCTCAGAAGTGAGAAAACAAAAGATTAACAGTATGGCCTTAATTTTTTGTCAACTACTGACATCATTTATGGTATACATCTTCAGTGCAAAGATTTTATTGAAAAGACATTTATAGCACTGGACGAGTTTAGTAAATAGCAGGCATTTTAAAATTATTCAATCAACTCAGACAAAGTCATATTGTTTCTTCTAATTCACCGCAAAGTAACTGAAACGTAATCCTGTTTCCTCTATAATTACAAAAATTATTTAATCACCAGTTCATAACTAGTTCAGTAATGAGGCAGCAGCGAAGAATATAGGGAATTTACTTACCTTTTGTTTTCGTGGAGTTGATTGTTTAGTAACAGATGAATCAAGCAAAAAATAGGAACTTTTCAATGTAATCACAATTCACTAGCAGTCAAGTAATGACTTCTGTTAATACAAATTTAACAAATCTTTTCCGGCTATAGGGCGTTACAATTAAACTAGAAACCCAGCTTTCTTTCAAATTTAACTAAGTTACGAATTTAATAGATCATGCTGCCTATTCTAATTTAGGTTATGAAATTAGAAATGAATAAGGAAGTAGTATAGGAGACTTCAAATGGGAGCAGTTTGGGATCAAAAACCGGTTCCTTTTTTGGATCAACCCAGACCTGTCAAAACTTGACACTTAACTGTCATTACCTGTCAATGACAAGAATTAATGACCTAATTAATGTTCTGGCTTAGCATCTGTCTGGTGAATTTAAACTTGTGGTTAGACTATGGTCAATTATGTGTCCTACCATCTGCCCAATTGTGGACTTAGTGCTTAGTGCCTACCATCTGTTCAATTCTTGTGAATGTAATTTCTGAGGACTCTATCAAAATTAATTGGACAGCTCAGCCTTAATTGCTTTTGGATAAATTTTGGATTCCTTAATAGCTCTTTGGTCAAATAATCTTTAATTTATCATCTTTAATCTTTCATTCTTTAATTCCCCATGAAAGATTAATTACTTTTGGGTTCATTTTTTGATTCCTTAAAGCTTAAGAGAGATTATGGGCTAATATAGGATTCCTCAAACATAATTGCTGTGGCATTGATGTGGGCTAATTTCTGATTCCTCAAACTTAATTACTCATTTGATTAATAGCTTTTGGGTTAATTTTCGATTCCTCAATGTCAAATATTTGAAAATTTGGACGGGATTCTTGAAAGCTTGTGTGATTAATGAGTATAGGATAAATTTTCAATTCCTCAAAGCTTGAGAGAGAGATTCTGTGGGCTAATTTCTGATTCCTCAAACTTAGCAGCTTCGATGATTAATTACTTTTGGGCTAATATAGGATTCCTCAAACGTCATAGCTTTTGGGCTTAATGTAAGATTCCTCAAAAGGTTATGAATGGTTAATTACTTTTGGGCTAATATAGAATTCCTCATGTAATGTATGATTAATGAGTTTTGGGTTAATTTTCCGATTCCTCAAGTTTATATTTGGGCTAATATAGGATTCTTCAAACTGGGTTTCTTGAATGATTAATTGGTTTGGGCTAATAAATGATTCCTCGCATTAATATTTCGGGTAAATCTTCCTCAGACCTGAATGATTAATTGTTTTTAGGTTAATTTTCGATTCCTCAATGTAAACTATTTGAAGTTTTGGGCTAATAAAATGTGGGTGTTGAATCCTCACAACCAAAACATTTTGTGTTTATTTTCAAATCCTCAAGGCTAAATCGCATAACTGCTTTTGGGTTAATTTTGGATTCTGGATTCTTGATGAATTTGCGTGAATCCTTAACGTTTCCGTACACAAGTTCAACTATAGAATAAAATGTAAATAAAGACTAAGTTGCAGTGAAATTTTAGTGTTAACTTCCAGTAAAACAAAATAAACGGAAAGTTAGCACGGAAATTTTGACACACACTGATAGAGCACATTCCCGACACCACTGCACGACACTTTTGTAAACAAGTCTACTTTGTAAACAAATTTAGACATTCTAAATCCAAATTGGGGCCTTTCGACAGGTGGGAGGCTAGTTTTTAATTTAGCATCTTGAATGTCGGGAATATTTATTAAATTGGGGCTAGTCGCAGGAAAATCCATTAGCTATCAGCTGGACATTGGAGACCCTTCTAGAAGGGTATTAAATTGAAATCCAGAGGAGGGAGAAAAATTCATTAGAGAGGGGCAATCAAACAGACTTGGGTCCATTAGAGGGACGTCGGATAATGAGACTGATTTGGAGGTCGGAAAAAGGAGAAAAGGGGTAGTCTTTGGTCAGACGTTGGACTGAGTGGTCTGGTGTTTTGTGAAGTCTCTTCGTGTAATTAGTGGCTGTCTGACATTGGTGAGAAGTAAATGTTACTCTGTTAAGAGCACCCGGCTTGTTGACTGGATTGACCTTACCCAGCACTCTGGCTATCTACTCTGTTAAAAGCGTACAGGCTTGGACTTTGCTTACCACTCTGGCTATCTGACAATTTCTGGTGTCAGAAGTGGGATTTGGATCTACTCTGGACATTCTTGGTTGGCTGAGATAGACATTCACACATTTTGTGTAGCCTTTGGAATTTTTGAACTTCGAACTATTGCCGAAATTTTGGTCTATATGGTGATTTTTTGATCCTACGCTTGTAAGTATGGACCGTTATCTGTGCACAGACAGTGTCTTTATCCTTGATTTACTTTGCCTGCCTTCCCTGCCACCCTCAAACCTAGCGAAGTCCATTTCTCCGATATATTTAATCACTTCCTATCCTAGCACCGTTCTAGACTTGCCTATTTCTGCCAGATCTGAACTCTTTTGAGTCAACATATTGTCAGCTGATCATTGGAGTTGCTATCAGGTATACCCTCAGTAGTCTACGGACCGTTCGATAGGATGAACTTTTGTATCAAGTTTTGTTTATGTTTTGTCATCATATTTGGATGTAATTTAGTCCTGCTTTATTTCTTACTGCCAACGGGGGCGCAACAAATTCTATGGCATTTGCTGAGAAAAATAGTGAGACTGTTTAACTAAAATTGGAAGCAAGAAATTGTAATAAGGGCTTGATGCTGAAGTGCTGACAGTTGTGCCGATTCCCCTATTTATATTTTCAATTAATAGTGTGCATCTGTATAATGAGTAATCTAAATCAGGCTAGTTCAACAATGACTGATCCTCTACCTAGCAGCCACTCTATGCAGGGAGGGCCATATATAGGGCGTCCTCCGCGACAATTTGGTGGTTACCGCAAGGAGAAATTTAAAGATTTCTTAAAACAGCTGAATCGATATTTTCAATCTAATCGAATTTTTACTGATCAAAGAAAGTGTGAAATATTTCCCAGTATGCTCGAAATCGACAGTTTAGCAGACACTTTCTGTGAAGGTTTAGACCAAGACACACGATATGATTATGCTGAATTGTTTCGACAATTTGAAGTAAAGTTTCCCTCACCTAAAGTGGAGTATCTAGTAGTCGACAAACTCACTTTGCGTGATCAGAAGGCGGACGAAGCAGTTTCTGACTAACTCAGAAAGCAGAAACTCGTCCGTGACGCGTTTCCGGAAGTATCACTTACAGAATCCGAGGTTTTGATGTTACGCTATTTCTTAAAAGGTTTGAAACCTCGGATTCGGCAGTACGTGATAACTACAAAACCTAGAGACTTTGAAGCTGCTGTAGCAGAGGCCGTAGAACAGGAAGCACATCAGCATCTCATGTATGGAGACGCACCGTGGCTTGATGAAGTAGTGAATCGGCCACCCCCAAGAGACCATTCCAACCGTCATTTCGAACGACAATTAGGTCGGCATTACCGAAATGATAGGTTCGGTGGGTCTCGTCATCACAATAACAGACAACAGTACCAACAGCATCAACAACTGGGAAACCGCCCAAATAGAGAACTGTACAGTGCAGTTAGGCACGATAAAAGCAGTTCTGAAACAACAGCTCTCAAACAGAAGGTATAGAATTTGCAAACCCAAATGAATAATCTGACTCAACAGATACAGGCATTGGTAAGCTGTGTCCAACAAAATTCAAATGCGAACAGACAAAGCGGAAATTACAGCAGACCGACTGAGCAGTACAATGGATCTCGAGGACAACCACCTTTCTCAAACTTTCAACGCCGCACTCAGTCCAAAGGGATTGAATGTTGGCAATGTGGCCAAGCCGGTCATACAGGGGCAAGTTGCTCTCAAGTTCAGTCGACGCAGCATTTTCCTCGGAATGAACCGAAACGTCGCAGTCTAAACTATATGAATCGAACTGAGCCCCACACCTTTACTCATAGCTCAAGCGAAGCTGAGTATGAGGAAGACAGAGAAGACGAAGAAAACGAAGGTAGAGAAACTTCTGTCAAAGCTTTATACCCATCCGTTCAGGCTGCTAGTGTAAGTCGAATTTCGGGATTATACCGACTAGCTCAGCATACAAGCCTTTAAACCTATGATCTATACCCTGTGATCACGTACAAATGCCAATATTGGACCTTTTTTAGATAAAACGGTCAAATTTCAAATTTAATTTTAGGCTTTGACCGTTCGTGATTCCGGGCAAGGGTCGCGTAGAGCACGGAGCTTACGTAGGATAGGAAAACTAATGTGATTTTCGAATTCTACGACCCTGAAAACCACCTATACAAAGTTTTTTCCTGAGAAAATGGTCAATTCTGAAATTTAAGCTTGGGTCGACCTTGGCTCGAGCGCTGCAGCACCTCAGCGCCTCCGCGTCTCCTCCCCTTAGAAATACAAAAAACTCAAATTTCGCGAAATCGAAAAATTTTGCGATATTTGAACTCAACGTAGTCGAAAACATACACATACCAAATTTTAGGTCATTTGGTCACGTTTTAAAGATTTTGTGTGGTGGGGGGTAATCGAGATAAGACCCGATTGTTTTAGAAGTTATGTTGAATTAAATTGGAATTAAAATTTTCAGTTTGATAATTGAAATTTCATTTAATTGAAATTAATTTAAATTCCCCTCATTAATTTAAACTGTGTAAGCTTTCCTTGCAAATTTTCCATAAGGAAAGATTTGCCATTGACTTGCTATTGAACTTTGAGACTAAAATTCAAAATTTTAATTATGCTTTAGCGTTTAATGTTTTACTTAGAACTATGATATCAGAAACCTAATCAGATTAGAAGTTAGCACAGATTAAATTGAACTTAAATTCTTTATTAGCCTTTATCGAATGCATTAATTGCTGCATATGATTATGCACTATGCTGCATTATGAACAAACAAACAATAAATCTATGAAATAAACAAGTAAACAAAATCTCAAATTTTCATTTGAGTATATACCTTTTCCTGCTTAGGGACGTGCTCAAAAGTCTTGCACAACTTTTTCATATTTACGATTTCTATTCACCCCGGTGCAATTTTTGCGGGGGGAAAATCCACACCGGTGTAGTTTTTCCGGGGGAAAAACTGCACCGTGACATGTAGAAAGTCGAAAAATATGAGCAAAATTTGCCCCCCCCCTAAGTTCTTTTAGCATTCTAACACCCTCCGCGCAATCCCGCCTCAAATTTCAAAGTCTCAGTTCAATGCAGTTTCTGCCGATTTTTTACAATTGGACAGTATCTGCATAGCTATAATTGTATTCAATCGAAAGATCTTGTTGTGCTCTACATTTGTGGCTTTTGAAACACCTTTTCTCTATACTGAGATATAGCTGATTTTCTTATATATTTCGGGGTTGGAAACTTGTCATTTTGCAGAAATCAAATAATCCGCCATTTCTTGAACTACCCAAAACCGTAAAATTAAACTAAGAGTGTCATTTTGAAGGTCTCGTCGAGGCCGAATATTCGTGGCGTCGTAATCTTCTAATTGCTATCCCGTGCGCTGTTATCATAGAAATGTAGTTTCGCAAAACATGAAAAAAATTTTTCCAGCGATTGCGGAGCGTTTACTATGCAAGCTAGATGGTTGCTAGAAATCGAAATGGATCTTAACATTTTCCCTTTCTAATGACTACAGTACAGTGAACCTAACTTCAGTTATCGGAAGTTATTTTGCTGCATCCTCGAAGTAATTTAATTTTCCATTTTGCAGACTAAAGTAAATTTTTTCGTGAGGCGTCGGTCACATCATTCTACAGTGCAAGTTATGGCTAATAAATAAAGCTAATAATAAATAAAGCTAACGAATAAAGCTAATTTCTCCAAAACTCAAATTTTCAAGCCGCTACTTTTCTAACATGTTTTATAGGGTAAATAATGCAATTGTAGCAAATTTGAATAAATTTCAACGACAATTGCGCTTTTAAAGCCCAAAAATACACGAACCGAACCAGCACCTTAAATACTATGAAATCTTGGGAGTTGTTTTAGTTAGGCCTTTGAATCAGAGCACTTTACATCAAGATACGCTGGAACTGACAATTAACGTGTCTGTTTCAAATAAGTTTTTCGAGACCTAAACCAAAATTAAGGTACAGTAGTTCCTGATCATAGCTGATGATGATCATGATCTAAATACAACATTAATAAAGATTTGTGACCGGTCATGGAGAAATTTTTGGCGTAAAATACAAGCATAACTTTTCCGTTTCCTGCTTAACACATGCAGACCCCAACTTTGACGAAAAATCCGTTAAGACGTGTTCAAACACACATTAAAATATCCTACACAGACAAAAACATATGCTAAAATGAGCGAATTCAGAGGTAACAGAAAGATCATCCAAACATGAACCCCCCCTCTTTACGGAAACCTAAAAAGCTTAGCCTACCTATTTATGTGAGTGTACAAAGCCTAGTAAAAGTGACATTTATTGTTCTTAATAAAGCTTTACTGATATTTTACAATAATTATTTCACAAATCTATCACAGATCATTAAACACTGGTATAAGAACACATAGCTGCCACAACGAATCAATAATTAGAACGTTCACGTGCAGAAAAAAACAAAGCAACTATATTTGTCTGTCACGAACACAATAAACAGGTTAGAATAAAAATAACTATACATAAAATATAATATCACAATCACAATATATGATATATGTAACATACTAAAGTATACAGTTTAAAGTACACTGATTAATTTAATTATTGCAGAGAGGCGTCCAAGTTAAGATTAATTTGGGTTTTTTAGTGGTGGAGGGGGGCGGGGGTCCCCACTTTTCGGTTCGCCCTGCACTTTTGGGAGCCCCCCTCTTTTCTACAAGCCTTTGCCTTCTTGCGGGTTCTGGAGGATGACGCTGTCATGCTGATTCTGAGGAAGGACCGGGAGGACAGCGCGAACTAAATCGCTGTACTTGCACCCGTATTAGGCTATATCATTGAACAGCACACTTGGAGTTCATCTGAATTTGGTGCAAAGGCCGTGATTGCCGTTGCTTTTTGCATCGAAGACTTGTGCTGTGTGCTGCTCCTCGAGCTAGCCGCCAGATATGGCAACGCCGAGGCCGACGGAGCGTGTTGGAGCATGATTAAAAAGAAGGAGACGTCATCCGTCGTGACGTCGACCAGGCTTTGAGACTCCTTCTGGCAACTTGGTTGGTTGAGTTGTTTTTGACCAACCTTACCGGGCCAGTTTCCTGGCTAAACATTTTGCACCTTCGGGTGATGATCATCACATTGTGACGTCTAATGCAGCAAACAAACAGCAAGCCCCACCCATTTTTTGGTGGTAGCCCATAAGTATCGAAAAAAATTAAGTTTTGAGGTCAAATTTTCAAAACGTTTCTTAATTTTTAGCTAATTTATTGACTTATAACTTCATTTTAAGCTTAAAAACAGCGATGTTTTGCGTTTTTTACCTGTAAATGCTAATTCTTCGATATAAATTTTAGGTAGATTTGTATCTTGGGGTCGCCCCCCACCCCCACTTTCAAAACCCTAAAAATGCCAGTATATCTACACTTGGCTATTTGCATCTCATTGATTGTGTAATAGTCTTTGTAAGAAAATAAACGCCAGTGTAAATAGAAAAAACCTGCCATTCTAGACATGACTCATTCCCAAGAGAAAAACATGTTACCTGACAAATGTGACAAAGTCAGCCAATTTGTGACTCAATATTGCGCAACACTAAAATTTCAAATGCATCACTTTTTGCTGGACTAGTTTCCCTCCTTGGTGCTAATTGTATGTATGCAAGTGCAGGTGCATATAATGGTCGTGAAAGATAGATTACAGGGCATACAGAGTGTCAACGATACAAAATACGTGTCGGTTGACACTGACAATTTGTAGATAAAAACTAAAGCTTTATGTCGAAATGCCGAATATTGAAAAGATATACCAAATTAGCTGGGGGGGGGGGCTAGTGGAAAAAATTTAAGCAGCTGCATCCATTGAAAAAAGGTTGCCAGCATGTATTCTGAGGTCATCTTACGGCTGTTGTACACAACCTGCTGTTGCTGATTATGAGATATACAATAATATACTTATAAATAGATTTCTAAACATGGTCTAAACAAAAATAAGACTGCAAAGCTCGTCCCAGTGAAAGACTGCAAACAAGATAACTCAACCATAAATATAAAGAGATTTTGGCAAAAGTCGAAATAGACCCCAAAAGCGAAGAAGACACTCCGTTCTTTAAAAAATTTCCTTCGAAATGCAGGGAGTTCTTTCAGATTTCGTCAAATTGTATTAATAAATTATTTTACGCGTAAAATTAATTCTTTAATTAATAAGGTAATACACCTCACAGAAGCAGCATATATACAGCAAACAAGTATATTACATCAAACATGTAGTCATACAAGACAATTTTAACTGCACACAAACATTACTGTAAACACGATATATATTTTAAGATTGTCACTGTTATATATACCTATTGCAAAAAATCATCCTCTAAACCAGAAAGAGAGACAAAAACCTAAACAGGACGCTCATATAGATCCATTCTCCTGCTTTGGTTGATCCTGCGCAGATTCAGAGTTGCGCACGTCGTCCTGCGCGCTCAGCCACTGCGCATATCGCCTAACAGCATCCTCCTGTTCCTCCGTCTCCACACAGTAGGGTCGGATCAGGCGAATTCGGGCTATGGCTTCGCTGGCCGTCAGCCCATCTCGTTTCACAAACCAACAGGCTAGCATGGTCCCGGTCCGCCCACGGCCGAAGGTACAGTGAACGCCCACCGGCTGAAAAAACAGAAAAAACTACTAGAATAGTGTGTAAGTGCAGTGTCAAGTTTCACACCGAGAAAAAATGTGACTCCAACTGCAGGGTCGTTTCCAAGATTTCGAAAAGGATTTTATTTTGGATTTATTGAAAAGGAGGTTTTGACAAAAACTATTCATATACACTTTGTATAATGGAGAATTGATAATCTCTTCCTTCGGACAACTCAAAAGGAGGGAGTTTGAACCCCCAAAACCCCCCTCCTGGGTACGCCCATGTCCAAATGCCCAACTTCACACAAACACTGCTTTAGCTGTTACGCAACGATAAAACGTTAACACTGTGGTCCTATATTTAACATCTGTCTAAGTCATAATTTGCAGGCTGACTTTCAGTTTTGAGCGATAGCAATGACTCAAATTTTCTACAAACTCACTTGTCACTTTTTGACAACAGAAGTATATATGCGTCTCTAAAAGATACGTTAATGTGAGAAAATCGGCCATAGCACAAAAATTCAGAACCGCCCAAAATCCCGACCCGGGATGTGTGTCTCACTAAGATTTATGTTTTTTGCTAATTTAGCAATTAAGCTGAGAATTTCTCAAAAATATCGCACTTAAAAACATATTTTAATTTAATATAATCTATAATTTTAAAAGCTTCAAGCGATAAGCCAATTCATTTTTAATGCAATTACTAAAACTTATTTACGAAATTCTTGGCAAGCGGTCCTAAATAAAAGTCAAATGGTTTAAAATGACCAAATTATTACTTCCATGTTTTGGTTTTGTACTATAACCTGCCATTTGTTTCTACAATTTTTAAGTTTTCTAGCCTTATCCGATGCTGTCAAAGGGTTTAAACATTTTGCAAAATTGTAGGTAAAAGTTCATAGTAAAGAATTTATATATATACAATGTTTTTTGGATTTTGCAGTAAAAAATGCCCATGCAAATTAAACCTTCAACATGATGGGAATAATAAGAAGGATGATTGGCGATATATACCAAGGCATAAGCACACATGTGCGCAACTTTCGCAAAACTTAACCAGTTTAGTTGAAATTTGGTGTGGATGCATTTGAATACATTTCCAATCGATCTGCAGCAAAATTTTAGAAAATTTGAATTTTTAAGTTTCCAAAGGGGGACCAAGGAGAACCAAAAAAATTTTTGTCTCCAATTTTGCTAAGTTTGCTAAGTTGCATACAGGGGGTTTCTGGGTCACAGTACACGAAACCAAAACTCGTTTTTCGATTAAGCATTTCATTAGCTAGAAATAAGCTAAAGTTGTAAGCTTAACGTATATATATACGTAATTATCGCCAGATCGAAAAACAGGCTTCGGATTCGTGTTCAGCAACCCAGAAAACCGCTGAATGCAACTTTTTAGCAAAATTGGAGACAAAAAGTTTTTAGTTCCTCTTGGAAAACTTCAAAATTTAAAATTTTAAAATTTTGCTGCAGATCGATTAGAAATGTATTCAAATGCAATTGTATCCATACCAAATTTAAACTAAATTGGTTAAGTTTTGAGAAAGTTACGCACAGGAGCGCGTTTGAATTAGTATATATTGCCGCAGGATTTCTTAACAAAACAGTTTTTTGAACAATTTCAAAATTTCGGCTTTACCTCGATAACCATGCGATTAATTAGTGTACGCATTAGCTAAAAAGCATTAATTTCACTGAAAATTCGGAAAATTTCACTCTAAAAATATTTTGAATCCTAACAAACTTGTACATATACGGCAGAAAAACAGAAACTTCAGAAAAGGATACTTTGATGATGACTTAAAAATTTCCAATATTTTGGTTTGGCGTGAAATATTACCGGTTCAGGGTTCAGTATCTATAGGTATTTTAAAGTCTATTATATATTAGAAACAAAAATTTATGCCCTTTAAAATGAGCATAAATTAAAACTATATAAAACTAGGCTTCATGATAACGCTCACTAGAGCCGAAAATGGTTAGGTGGTCAACTTTTCCCAAGTTGCCCCAGAAGTACCAAGATGCCCCATCCCCTCATATGAATTTACTAAATTTTAAGACTTCCAAAACTGCTAAATTACAATAAAAATTGGCGATACAATTTTGCCAGATTTCGGTCCCGGTAATGACTAGAGCCCGACACAAGCGGGACCAGTCCCCCAACACATTCCTGTACAACGTATATATAGTCAAGCGGGAAAAACCCACTTTTCAGATTTTTGGTCAGAATTTTTAATGGTTTGACATATCTAAATGCTGATTATACAGATAGCTAGGCATAGTCGTAAGCTTTCAACACCTCTCTAGGGTGTGCCGTTAGCGAGAAAAATTGTCCCAAACTGGGGGGAAAAACCCACCCCAAAAATTTTTGGCAAGTTGCCAGGAGCATTTCTAACCATTCCAAATGAAAGAGAGGATTGTTTTCAGTACAACTGCATCAAAATATATTAGTTTTGAGGTCATATGGTCATTTGAAAATGTTGTATCTTTAACACATAGGCAAATTTTGGAAATTTTTAAAAATTGTTTATTTTCGGCAGTTTAAGCATCCTATCGTGTAGAAAACGTGTTTTTCTTGTATTTAGAGCCAAACAAGGCCCATTTTAAGGCAAAAATAATCATTTTTGATCAAAATTGAAATTTTGGCTTGAAATGGCACTGTGTACGATTTAGACCCCCGGGACATAGGTTAACGCGGGGGGGTCCAAGCCACCCCAACCCAGACAAGGTACAAGCCCTACCGCCGTCGAGGACAAGGGTAACGAAAAAATGGCCAAGGGGTAGGCAAAAATTGCCGGAAAAAATTAGTTTTTACACTAAAAGTTCAAAAATTTTCCGGCTTCGCCGGAATTTTTTAGCAAAAATGTTTAATTTTCCAGGAAAATCGGGCAAAATTTTGATAAAATTAACCTTAATTTTTCGAAAAATGTTACAAATTTATTCTTGAGGTACAAGCCCCCCTGAAAATTTTTGTTCAAGGTACAAGCCCCATCAAAATTTTCTGGGGACAAGCCCCCCCCCCAGGACCCGACCCCATGTTAATTTATATATATATGCCCCTGGACCACACATAACAGTATTAACCAAGGTAAAAAATTTAGCAATTTAATCTATAGGCTCTATTAAACAAATGTATGTATTGGTTTGACCTTTCCGGTCAATGGTTAGAAAAAAATTTAATTTTGAAAAGTGGGTTTGTTCCCGCCAACTCCAGGTCACCCCCAGGTCGCACCGGAGGGGTCAGAGCAGTGTGCCGTATATCACCATGAAGCGCAACAGATGCCCTACAGGTACATATAATCCGCTTTGGTCTAGGTCTTTCCAGTAGTTCAGGGTGGCCCGGCAAAGTTTGCCAAATTTCGGCACTTGGTCGGACCAAATTTCCAAAAATTTCAAAGTCCCAAAAAATTTGCAGGGAAGCAGGGGGAGCTACCACAATACACCCTCCAGGGTTATTTTGAATGCTCTTCAAGATAGGCTATTAAAATCCTAGATAGCTTATACCGGTAAGCCCACACTGGGGGTGGGTTTTTTCCCGCATTGGCGAGTGGTTCTTTCCCGCTTGGCTATATATAGTCAGGCGGGAAAAACCCACCTCCAGTGTGGGCTTACCGGTATGAGCTATATAGGATTTTAATAGCCTGTCTTGAAGAGCATCCAAAATAACTCTAAAGGCTGTATTATTGTCGCTCCCGCTGCTTCCATGCAAATGTTTTGGGACCAGGGTTTTTTTTCAAAATTTTACCTGTGCTTTTTAGTGTGTTTTTTTAAGAAAATGTGTGTTTTTTAAAAATCTGTGTTTTTCCTGAAATTCGCTTTTCGCAGTTTTAACACGTTTTTAACGGTTTTTACAGCATTTTAAACTATATTTAGCATTTTTTTGCGTGTTACGGAAGAAGTATAGAGGTCGGGAAAAAAAACCAAGGTAGTCACTTTTTGGACTCTGCAGAACTACACAGTGGAGCAATCCGGCTATAAATTATTTTCTTATCAAACCCTGTTTAGACTGTCATTTTGGTATATAAATCGCCTCCCTAGGTCCTGTCGTTAATTAGTAATTAACGGTTAATTAGCCGGGGTAAAAAAACCAATGGCGGGAAAAAACTAACCGGTGGGAAAAAAACCAACCCCAGTATTCGGTAAGGGTGACTCATATTAGCGATTTTATGCATGCAACAGGTTAAATCGGCGTTGCTGACTTCATATCTGCACTTATTTTTGCGATACTCCGTATAATAAGTGAGAAAATCAAACATCAATATTTGCAGCATCAACTGGCTAGGTTTCATCAAATTTGCCAGTTTCTATGTTAAAATGCAAAAATTTGTAAATCTTTCGAAATTCGATGAAATAAATTAAAATAAACGTTGTTTCAGTGTTTTTTCGCGTATTTCTTTGTCCCAGAGTACTTTTTGGCCGCTTTAGCTGAGCCAAACAGCCGATCCGCCGAAATGAGGTTTTTACCGGCTAGCACAAAATTGCCAAGTCCAAATGCAATTTTGAGCTGTTCACGTGAAAGAACGCATTAAACTTGCTATGTGGATGACTTTTGAGCAACTAAGAACCATTTTTGGGAGTTTGGCAGCAAAAGCAAAAATTGGTTTTTTCCCCACCCCTTGGTTTTTTTCCCATTTTGTAAAAATTCTGCTGGCAGCTTGCCAAGCGTCGCAGGAAGGCGAGACCGACATTTTTGGAAAGAGCACATGTTGTTCTCATAGAAAGTATTAAAAGTTATTATCTAACTGCTATGGAAAATTTTTTACAGACCTTCAAAAATAGGCAAATTTTGAATTTTTGGGGGGTCAAAAATGCCAAAATTTTCAAAATGTCACAAATGCTCAAAAGTGGTGCGATTTAGCTCAAATTTGGTGTGGTAGGTGGGATGGGCCCTACCAACTTGCATGCAAAATTTGAGCCCGCTAGCTCATCCCCATCGCCCAAACGGGGGGTTGGTTTTTTCCCCCACCACTTGCGGGTTGGTTTTTTTCCCCGACCTCTATACAAAGCATATATTGCATGCTCAGTCTTCATAAACAATATTTCAATGTTCTGAACGTTAAATATTTGCATTGATGACGTCTTTTTTGCTCTACAATGGAGGGTCTGGGGGGCGGAGCCCCCCAGACGTTGAGAATTTTTTGAAAATAGTGAAAATTTTGGTCTGAAATCCTTCAAACTTTTACTTTTCGACAGTTTATTTTATTCCAGTCATTTGCAGAATTTGGAAACGTAATTTCATAGAATAATTTGCTTATACAGCCCCTAATGACACCGTTGCTTAGAATAATGAAGGCTACACGAAAACTGATGCCCAGACGAAAACAAACAGAAGTAAAAATTTATATTCTATTTTATTTTATATTCAAAAAGCGGCTTGATTCTGTTGATCTGCATAAATATTTAAAATATAAGCCTGATTAGTATATTTAATTGCTCAAACTAGTTAGGTCTTTGTAGTAATCTTGTATACGTACGTATATACGTATATATATATATATATATATATATATATATGTTGGTACTTCTGTAGTAAGATGTATGTATATATAATATTCTGGCTAGTTCTTGTGGTTATTTTCGACAATTGGTAGTTAATTTTTACAGGTGCATGCAGAATCTTGTATGTCTCCTTTTTGGCCCTTATAATGCTTATATATATATACTGTAAATTGTATTTATATACGTACAAGTAACAAAAATGCTCCGCACAAAAGAGGATAATATGTGTGTGTTGGCTGTATCGTATATATATATATCCCTTAAATATCCTTTAAATATATAATAAATATAAATAGGTATATATCCTTTAAATTCCGGTTGAAGAAGTAAAGACAAAAGTATCATGGGCACGTGACGTTATTTGGCACAGCAAATATTGGTGGATGGTTCCATGTCAAAAGTTGCTCAGCTCACTTAGGGCTTTCATTTGATACCAAATTTGACCACTTTTGAAAAATTTTATTTTTGACCCAAAATCGCCTAAGCCCCCACCCCACCCCACCACAGCACTCTACAGCCACTTTGAGCATGCAGTTCTATGACAAAAGTTGCTCAGCTCGCTTAGGGCTTTCATTTGGTACCAAATTTGACCACTTTTGAAAACTTTCATTTTTGACCGAAAATCGCCTAAGTCCCCACCCCACCCCACCACAGCAGTCTACAGCCACTTTGAGCACGCAGTTCTATGACAAAAGTTGCTCAGCTCGCTTAGGGCTTTCATTTGGTACCAAATTTGACCACTTTTGAAAACTTTCATTTTTGACCGAAAATCGCCTAAGTCCCCACCCCACCCCACCACAGCACTCTACAGCCACTTTGAGCATGCAGTTCTATGACAAAAGTTGCTCAGCTCGCTTAGGGCTTTCATTTGGTACCAAATTTGACAACTTTTGAGAAACTTTATTTTCGACCACTTGACCCCCCACCCGACTGACCCTTCAAACGGCAAAGTGGAACCAGCCCAGCAAAATAGGTACGTCGGACGGCAAAACGGATACCGGGAATGAGCTGGGCACACCAGAAAACCCCTATAGACAAAGTTTTGAGAGGCCAGGTAGAGCCTACTATGGACCTCCAGGAAGCGGTTTCCGACATGACCCTCCAGACGGCAAAGTGGAACCAGCACAGCAAGAAGGATGAGTCCTACGGCAAAAAGGACACCGGGAATGAGCTGGGCGCACCAGAAAACCCCTATAGCCAAATTTTGGGAGGCCAGGTAAATCCTACTATGGACCTCCGGAAAGCGGTTTCCGACTTGACCCTCCCGACGGCAAAGTGGAACCAGCCCAGCAAGATGGGTGGGTCTGACGGTAAAACTGACTGCGGGAATCGATTCCCCGTGCCAGAAAACCATTGTATGGAAGATTTGAGCGTTCAAAGTTAAATAGATAGCGAGAAATTTCGATTTTTCATTTTTCGAATTTTCGCCATCTTTGACGGGCCACTGTGGTCGCTAGGGAAGTGATAGAGAAACGCAACCTGGACCGTTAGTTAGTTCAATATATGTAATTTCTGAATATAAAAAGAAAACAGCTCCAGCTCGTAACGTTCGACCTGAGCGACGACCACAAAAATGGTCACTTTTCGCTATGAGCCGACTTTGCGGCGCCACTGCGGCGCTGTGGCGCAGCTGCGGCGCAAAAAAAGTTGTGATTCTTAAATTCTTTAGAGGGTACTACTAGACCCCATAGCCCTTTAGGTTGGCCCACCGCTGCAGATCACGTGAAAGCGGCGAACATTATGTACAATACAACCATCAAATAGGAGAAACCGGAAAAAAAACATCGCCGCCATAACCGGTCCGGGGCGCAACTTTTTAACGGTAAGTGATACGGGGCTGAAACTTCACAGACATACTAAACTCGATGTGCTCTACAATTTGCGCATGAAATCTGCGCAGGATCTGCGCAGGATTTTGCGCAGCTTCTGCGCAGCTTATTTTACACTGTCTCCAGCCACTTTTCACACATATTATAGGGGTCGCTGCTGCGACCCCTATGATATTTCATGCAGATTGGCCAAATAAACATTTTTGATTTGATTTGATAAAAACATAGATATATAGCGAATATTTGCGCCGATATTTGCTAATATTTTTTGGAAAAACTTAAAAATTAGGCTTAAAATTAATAAAAATTCGCTCCTTCCGGTGAAAATGTGAGTGTGATTTTTAGTGTGTGTTTTTAAAATTTTGTGTGTTTTTTTTTTAAAAAAGTGTGCGAAAACACAATAAAAAACACAAATAACAGTGTTTGGGACTTTGAAATTTTCGTAAACTTTGGTCTCAAATTTGGTAAACTTTGCCTGGCCACCCTGAACTACTGGAAAGAACTAGACCAAAGCGGACTGCATGTATGTGTAGGGCATTTGTTGCGCTTCATGATAATATATGCCACATTGCTCTAACCCCTCCGGTGCGACCTGGGGGTGACCTGGAGTTGGCGGGAAAAACCCACTTTTTAAAATTCAATATTGTTCAAAGCATTAGCAGGAAAGGTCAAACAAATACATACATTTGTTTAATACAGCCTATAGATTAAATAGGTATATATATATGTTCTACCTGGGTTCGTTCTGTTATGGGTGGTAAAGGGGGTCTAAATCGGACATGGTGGCATTACAAGCCAAAATTTCAATTTTGGTAAAAAATGCTTATTTTTGCCTTAAAATGGGACTATTATAGGAAACTGTGATAGGAAACTGGCTCAAAATACAGGAAAAACACGTTTTCTACACGATAGGATGCTTAAACTGCCGAAAAAAACAATTTTTAAAAATTTCCAAAATTTGCCTATATATGTTTATGTGTTAAACATATATATATATATATATACAAGAACAAAAAGTGCTCCTTCGTCGCATGTAAAATACATATGAGTCTTCGTAGGAAGGTTGTACATAGGTAAAAACTAGCCTGTAAAATACATATGAGTTCCGTAGGGAGGTTGTAAATTAAGGAAAACAAGTTGCCACCGCTTAACATATGAGCCTGTCCTACAACGAGGCTCATATTGGCGTCACAGTGCATTCCACATTAAAGCCTCATTAAAGAACCTCAGCTTCATCCACATTACGGAAAAATGAATAGACGTTGTGGCCCAGAAGAAATGGACTGAAGGAACTACGACTGCTCAAGCTGAACTGTGCATGCATCCTGATGTTTCCTGAAACACTATGACACACCTAATATTTCGCGATACGCTGTGGTACTCGGTAAACCTAATGCATTCTCGAAACACTTTCACATACACACGCAGAATGCGTTCCCACTTGGCTGTAAGTCAGAGCGCCTCATGGCGTACCGTATTGAGCATATGCACACTATAATGACTGATCAGCAAGCTATGTGCAGGATAATTTGTAATGAAAAGCTTTATGAAAAGGAAAAACACGTTTTCTACACGATAGGATGCTTAAACTGCCGAAAAAAACAATTTTTAAAAATTTCCAAAATTTGCCTATATATGTTTATGTGTTAAACATATATATATATATATATATATATATACAAGAACAAAAAGTGCTCCTTCGTCGCATGTAAAATACATATGAGTCTTCGTAGGCAGGTTGTACATAAGCAAAAACTAGCCTGTAAAATACATATGAGTTCCGTAGGGAGGTTGTAAATTAAGGAAACAAGTTGCAACTGCTTAACATATGAGCCTGTCCTACAACGAGGCTCATATTGGCGTATGTCATAATACGAATAATTTGCAGATATATATTTTACTTTTATATAAATACATACTGCATAAAGCTTTTCATTACAAATTATCCTTCATATAATGTTGATCAGTCATTATAGTGTTCATATGCTCAGTACGGTACGCCATGAGGCGCTCTGACTCACAGCCAAGTGGGAACGCATTCTGCGTGTATATACTGTGAAAGTGTTTCGAGAATGCATTAGAGGTGTGCCATAGTGTTTCAGGAAACATCAGGTTGCATATACAGTTCAGCTTGAGCAGTCGTAGTTCACTTCAGTCCATTTCTTCTGGGCCACAACGTCTATTCATTTTTCCGTAATGAGGATGAAGCTGAGGTTCTTTAATGAGGCTTTAATGTGGAATGCACTGTGACGCCAATATGAGCCTCGTTGTAGGACAGGCTCATATGTTAAGCGGTTGCAACTTGTTTTCCTTAATTTACAACCTCCCTACGGAACTCATATGTATTTTACAGGCTAGTTTTTGCTTATGTACAACCTGACTACGAAGACTCATATGTATTTTACATGCGACGAAGGAGCACTTTTTGTTCTTGTTTTCTATTATTTTTATATATGTTTAACACATAAACATATATAGGCAAATTTTGGAAATTTTTAAAAATTGTTTTTTTCGGCAGTTTAAGCATCCTATCGTGTAGAAAACGTGTTTTTCCTGTATTTTGAGCCAGTTTCCTATCACAGTTTCCTATAATAGTCCCATTTTAAGGCAAAATAAGCATTTTTACCAAAATTGAAATTTTGGCTTGTAATGCCACCATGTCCGATTTAGACCCCCTTTTTACCACCCATAACAGAACGAACCCAGGTAGAACATATATATATACCTATTTAATCTATAGGCTGTATTAAACAAATGTATGTATTTGTTTGACCTTTCCTGCTAATGCTTTGAACAATATTGAATTTTTAAAAAGTGGGTTTTTGCCTGCCAATCAGGTCACCCCAGGTCGCACCGGAGGGGTTAGAGCAATGTGGCATATATTATCATGAAGCGCAACAAATGCCCTACACATACATGCAGTCCGCTTTGGTCTAGTTCTTTCCAGTAGTTCAGGGTGGCCAGGCAAAGTTTACCAAATTTGAGACCAAAGTTTACGAAAATTTCAAAGTCCCAAACACTGTTATTTGTGTTTTTTATTGTGTTTTCGCACACTTTTTTAAAAAAACACACAAAATTTTAAAAACACACACTAAAAGTCACACTCACATTTTCACCGGAAGGAGCGAATTTTTATTAATTTTAAGCCTAATTTTTAAGTTTTTCCAAAAAATATTAGCAAATATCGGCGCAAATATTCGCTATATATCTATGTTTTTATCAAATCAAATCAAAAATGTTTATTTGGCCAATCTGCATGAAATTATAGGGGCCGCAGCAGCGACTCCTATAATATGTGTGAAAAGTGGCTGGAGACAGTGTAAAATAAGCATGCGCAGAAGCTGCGCAAAATCCTGCGCAGATCCTGCGCAGATTTCATGCGCAAATTGTAGAGCACATCGAGTTTAGTATGTCTGTGAAGTTTCAGCCCCGTATCACTTACCGTTAAAAAGTTGCGCCCCGGACCGGCTATGGCGGCTATGTTTTTTTTCCGGTTTCTCCTATTGGATGGTTGTATTGTACATAATGTTCGCCGCTTTCACGTGATCTGCAGCGGTGGGCCAACCTAAAGGGCTATGGGGTCTAGTAGTACCTCTAAAGAATTTAAGAATCACAACTTTTTTTGCGCCGCAGCTGCGCCACAGCGCCGCAGTGGCGCCGCAAAGTCGGCTCATAGCGAAAAGTGACCATTTTTGTGGTCGTCGCTCAGGTCGAACGTTATGAGAAGGTGATGTTTTTTTTTTTTATTTAGAAAATTTATTATATAAAAACAAACGGTCCAGGTTGCGTTTCCTGGCGTTATTTTAGGAAACTAGCCAAGGGGGGGGGGACCCCCCCCATCGATGGGGGGTGTCAAAGGTGGGGGGGGTATTTTTGGAAAAAATTTGCAAATTTTAACGTTTTTTGTGTAAAAATTGCCAAAAAAAATCGCTAAAAAATGACTAATTTTGAGGTTTTTATTCAGAAATTCCGGCGAAGCCGGAAATATTTTGAAACTAGGTAACTAATGGTGGGGGGGGGGGGGGGGGGGGGGGGGGAACCTCTTGAATGGGGGGGGGGGGAGGTCGCCGAATGGGGGGGGGCCCCCCACCCCCCCCCCCCCCAGTAAAAATAAGCCAGGTTTCTCTATCACTTCCCTAGCGACCACAGTGGCCCGTCAAAAATGGCGAAAATTCGAAAAATGAAAAATCGAAATTTCTCGCTATCTATTCAACTTTGAAAGCTCAAATCTTCCATACAATGGTTTTCTGGCACGGGAGAATCGATTCCCGCAGTCAGTTTTACCGTCAGACCCATCCATCTTGCTGGGCTGGTTCCACTTTGCCGTCGGGAGGGTCAAGTCGGAAACCGCTTTCCTGGAGGTCCATAGTAGGCTCTACCTGGCCTCTCAAAACTTTGTCTATAGTGGTTATCTGGTGTGCCCAGCTCATTCCCGGTATCCGTTTTGCCGTCCGACGTTTCTATATTGCTGGGCTGGTTCTACTTTGCCGTCGGGAGGGTCAAGTCGGAAACCGCTTCCTGGAGGTCCATAGTAGGCTCTACCTGGCCTCTCAAAACTTTCTCTATAGGGGTTTTCTGGTGCGCCCAGCTCATTCCCGGTGTCCGTTTTGCCGTCCGACGTACCTATTTTGCTGTGCTGGTTCCAGTTTGCCGTTTGAAGGGTCAGTCGGGTGGGGGTCGAGTGGTCGAAAATTTTTCAAAAGTGGTCGAATTTGGTATCAAATGAAAGCCCTAAGCGAGCTGAGCAACTTTTGTCATAGAACTGCGAACCCAAAGTGGCTGTAGAGTGCTGTGGTGGGGTGGGGTGGGGACTTAGGCGATTTTCGGTCAAAAATGAAAGTTTTCAAAAGTGGTCAAATTTGGTACCAAATGAAAGCCCTAAGCGAGCTGAGCAACTTTTGTCATAGAACTGCATGCTCAAAGTGGCTGTAGACTGCTGTGGTGGGGTGGGGTGGGGACTTAGGCGATTTTCGGTCAAAAATGAAAGTTTTCAAAAGTGGTCAAATTTGGTACCAAATGAAAGCCCGCATCGAACTGAGCAACTTTTGTCATAGAAGTGCGTATCCAAAGTGGCTGTAGAGTGCTGTGGTGGGGTGGGGTGGGAACTTAGGCGATTTTCGGTCAAAAATAAAATTTTTCAAAAGTGGTAAAGTTTGGTACCAAATGAAAGCCCTAAGTGAACTGAGAAACTTTTGACATGGAACCATCCACCAATATTTGCTGTGCCAAATAACGTCACGTGCCCATGAAACTTTTGTCTTTACTTCTTCAACCGGAATTTAAAGGATATATACCTATTTATATTTATTATATATTTAAAGGATATTTAAGGGATATATATATATACGATACAGCCAACACACACATATTATCCTCTTTTGTGCGGAGCATTTTTGTTACTTGTACGTATATAAATACAATTTACAGTATATATATATAAGCATTATAAGGGCCAAAAAGGAGACATACAAGATTCTGCATGAGAATCTGTAAAAATTAACTACCAATTGTCGAAAATAACCACAAGAACTAGCCAGAATATTATATATACATACATCTTACTACAGAAGTACCAACACATATATATATATATATATATATATATATATATATATACGTACGTATACAAGATTACTACAAAGACCTACCCAGTTTGAGCAATTAAATATACTAATCAGGCTTATATTTTAAATATTTATGCAGACTGCAACAGAATCGGGCTGCTTTTTGAATATAAAATAAAATAGAATATAAATTTTTACTTCTGTTTGTTTTCGTCTGGGCATCAGTTTTCGTGTAGCCTTCATTATTCTAAGCAACGGTGTCATTAGGGGCTGTATAAGCAAATTATTCTATGAAATTACGTTTCCAAATTCTGCAAATGACTGGAATAAAATAAACTGTCGAAAAGTAAAAGTTTGAAGGATTTCAGACCAAAATTTTAAATATTTTAAAAAAATTCACAACGTGGGGGGGGCTCCGCCCCCCAGACCCCCCATTGTAGAGCAAAAAAGTCGTCATCAATGCAAATATTTAACGTTCAGAACATTGAAATATTGTTTATGAAGACTGAGCATGCAATATATGCTTTGTATAGAGGTCGGGGAAAAAACCAACCCGCAAGTGGTGGGGGAAAAAACCAACCCCCCCCCCCGTTTGGGCGATGGGGATGAGCTAGCGGGCTCAAATTTTGCATGCAAGTTGGTAGGGCCCATCCCACCTACCACACCAAATTTGAGCTAAATCGGACCACTTTTGAGCATTTGTGACATTTTGAAAATTTTGGCATTTTTGACCCCCCCAAAAATTCAAAATTTGCCTATTTTTGAAGGTCTGTAAAAAATTTTCCATAGCAGTTAGATAATAACTTTTAATACTTTCATGAGAACAACAAGTGCTCTTTCCAAAAATGTCGGTCTCGCCTTCCTGAGACGCTTTGCAACCTGCCAGCAGAATTTATACAAACTGGGAAAAAAACCAAGGGGTGGGGAAAAAACCAATTTTTGCTTTTGCTGCCAAACTCCCAAAAAATGGTTCTTATTTGCTCTAAATTAATCCACATAGCAAGTTTAATGCGTTCTTTCACGTGAACAGCTCAAAATTGCATTTGGACTTGGCAATTTTGTGCTAGCCGGTAAAAACCTCATTTCGGCGGATCGGCTGTTTGGCTCAGCTAAAGCGGCCAAAAAGTACTCTGGGACAAAGAAATACGCGAAAAAACACTGAAACAACGTTTATTTTAATTTATTTCATCGAATTTCGAAAGATTTACAAATTTTTGCATTTTAACATAGAAACTGGCAAATTTGATGAAACCTAGCCAGTTGATGCTGCAAATATTGATGTTTGATTTTCTCACTTATTATACGGAGTATCGCAAAAATAAGTGCAGATATGAAGTCAGCAACGCCGATTTAACCTGTTGCATGCATAAAATCGCTAATATGAGTCACCCTGACCGAATACTGGGGTTGGTTTTTTTCCCACCGGTTAGTTTTTTTTCCCGCCATTGGTTTTTTTACCCCGGCTAATTAACCGTTAATTACTAATTAACGACAGGACCTAGGGAGGCGATTTATGTACCAAAATGACAGTCTAGACAGGGCTTGATAAGAAAATAATTTATAGCCGGATTGCTCCACTGTGTAGTTCTGCAGAGTCCAAAAAGTGACTACCTTGGTTTTTTTCCCCGACCTCTATACTTCTTCCGTAACACGCAAAAAAATGCTAAATATAGTTTAAAATGCTGTAAAAACCGTTAAAAACGTGTTAAAACTGCGAAAAGCGAATTTCAGGAAAAACACAGATTTTTAAAAAAACACACATTTTCTTAAAAAAACACACTAAAAAGCACAGGTAAAATTTTGAAAAAAAACCCTGGTCCCAAAACATTTGCATGGAAGCAGCGGGAGCGACAATAATACAGCCTTTAGAGTTATTTTGGATGCTCTTCAAGACAGGCTATTAAAATCCTATATAGCTCATACCGGTAAGCCCACACTGGAGGTGGGTTTTTCCCGCCTGACTATATATAGCCAAGCGGGAAAGAACCACACGCCAATGCGGGAAAAAACCCACCCCCAGTGTGGGCTTACCGGTATAAGCTATCTAGGATTTTAATAGCCTATCTTGAAGAGCATTCAAAATAACCCTGGAGGGTGTATTGTGGTAGCTCCCCCTGCTTCCCTGCAAATTTTTTGGGACTTTGAAATTTTTGGAAATTTGGTCCGACCAAGTGCCGAAATTTGGCAAACTTTGCCGGGCCACCCTGAACTACTGGAAAGACCTAGACCAAAGCGGATTATATGTACCTGTAGGGCATCTGTTGCGCTTCATGGTGATATACGGCACACTGCTCTGACCCCTCCGGTGCGACCTGGGGGTGACCTGGAGTTGGCGGGAACAAACCCACTTTTCAAAATTAAATTTTTTTCTAACCATTGACCGGAAAGGTCAAACCAATACATACATTTGTTTAATAGAGCCTATAGATTAAATTGCTAAATTTTTTACCTTGGTTAATACTGTTATGGGTGGTCCAGGGGCATATATATATATATAAATTAACATGGGGTCGGGTCCTGGGGGGGGGGGCTTGTCCCCAGAAAATTTTGATGGGGCTTGTACCTTGAACAAAAATTTTCAGGGGGGCTTGTACCTCAAGAATAAATTTGTAACATTTTTCGAAAAATTAAGGTTAATTTTATCAAAATTTTGCCCGATTTTCCTGGAAAATTAAACATTTTTGCTAAAAAATTCCGGCGAAGCCGGAAAATTTTTGAACTTTTAGTGTAAAAACTAATTTTTTCCGGCAATTTTTGCCTACCCCTTGGCCATTTTTTCGTTACCCTTGTCCTCGACGGCGGTAGGGCTTGTACCTTGTCTGGGTTGGGGTGGCTTGCCCCCCCCCCCCCGCGTTAACCTAGGTCCCGGGGGTCTAAATCGTACACAGTGCCATTTCAAGCCAAAATTTCAATTTTGATCAAAAATGATTATTTTTGCCTTAAAATGGGCCTTGTTTGGCTCTAAATACACGAAAAACACGTTTTCTACACGATAGGATGCTTTAAACTGCCGAAAATAAACAACTTTTAAAAATTTCCAAAATTTGTCTCAGTGCTAAAGATACAACATTTTCAAATGACCATAAGGACTCAAAACTAATATATTTTGATGCAGTTGTACTGAAAACAATCCTCTCTTTCATTTGGAATGGTTAAAAATGCTCCTGGCAACTTGCCAAAAATTTTTTGGGGTGGGTTTTTCCCCCCAGTTTGGGACAATTTTTCTCGCTAACGGCACACCCTAGAGAGGTGTTGAAAACTTACGACTATGCCTAGCTACCTGTATAATCAGCATTTAGATATGTCAAACCATTAAAAATTCTGACCAAAAATCTGAAAAGTGGGTTTTTCCCGCTTGACTATATATACGTTGTACAGGAATGTGTTGGGGGACTGGTCCCGCTTGTGTCGGGCTCTAGTCATTACCGGGACCGAAATCTGGCAAAATTGTATCGCCAATTTTTTATTGTAATTTAGCAGTTTTGGAAGTCTTAAAATTTAGTAAATTCATATGAGGGGATGGGGCATCTTGTACTCTAAACTTGGGAAAAGTTGACCACCTAACCATTTTCGGCTCTAGTGAGCGTTATCATGAAGCCTAGTTTTATATAGTTTTAATTTATGCTCATTTTAAAGGGTATAAATTTTTGTTTCTAATATATAATAGACTTTAAAATACCTATAGATACTGAACCCTGAACCGGTAATATTTCACGCCAAACCAAAATATTGGAAATTTTTAAATCATCATCAAAGTATCCTTTTCTGAAGTTTCTGTTTTTCTGCCGTATATGTATATACAAGTTTGTTAGGATTCAAAATTTTTTTAGAGTGAAATTTTCCGAATTTTCAGTGAAATTAATGCTTTTTAGCTAATGCGTACACTAATTAATCGCATGGTTATCGAGGTAAAGCCGAAATTTTGAAATTGTTCAAAAACTGTTTTGTTAAGAAATCCTGCGGCAATATATATATACTAATTCAAACGCGCTCCTGTGCGTAACTTTCTCAAAACTTAACCAATTTAGTTTAAATTTGGTATGGATACAATTGCATTTGAATACATTTCTAATCGATCTGCAGCAAAATTTTGAAAATTTTAAATTTTGAAGTTTTCCAAGAGGAATCCAAAATTTCGTTCCAATTTTGCTAAAAAGCGATTCAGCGGTTTTCAAGTTGCTGAACACGAATCCGAAGCCTTGTTTTTCGATCTGGCGATAATTACGTATATATATACGCGTTAAGCTTACAACTTTAGCTCATTTCTAGCCAATGAAATGCTTAATCGAAAAACGAGTTTTGGTTTCGTGTACTGTGACCCTGAAACCCCCTGTATGCAACTTAGAAAACTCAGCAAAATTGAGACAAAAATTTTTTTGGTTCCCCTTGGTCTCCCTTTGGAAACTTAAAAATTCAAATTTTCTAAAATTTTGCTGTAGATCGATTGGAAATGTATTCAAATGCATCCACACCAAATTTCAACTAAACTGGTTAAGTTTTGCGAAAGTTGCGCACATGTGTGCTTATGCCTTGGTATATATCGCCAATCATCCTTCTTATTATTCCCATCATGTTGAAGGTTTAATTTGCATGGGCATTTTTTACTGCAAAAATCCAAAAACATTGCATATGTATAAATTCTTTACTATGAACTTTTACCTACAATTTTGCAAAATGTTTAAACCCTTTGACAGCATCGGATAAGGCTAGAAAACTTAAAATTGTAGAAACAAATGGCAGGTTATAGTACAAAACCAAAACATGGAAGTAATAATTTGGTCATTTTAAACCATTTGACTTTTATTTAGGACCGCTTGCCAAGAATTTCTTAAATAAGTTTTAGTAATTGCATTAAAAATGAATTTGCTTATCGCTTGAAGCTTTTAAAATTATAGATTATATTAAATTAAAATATGTTTTTAAGTGCGATATTTTTGAGAAATTCTCAGCTTAACTACTAAATTAGCAAAAAACATAAATCTTAGTGAGACACACATCCCGGGTCGGGATTTTGGGCGGTTCTGAATTTTTGTGCTAGTGGCCGATTTTTCTCACATTAACGTATCTTTTAGAGACGCATATATACTTCTGTTGTCAAAAAGTGACAAGTGAGTTTGTAGAAAATTTGAGTCATTGCTATCGCTCAAAACTGAAAGTCAGCCTGCAAATTATGACTTCGACAGATGTTAAATATAGGACCACAGTGTTAACGTTTTATCGTTGCGTAACAGCTAAAGCAGTGTTTGTGTGAAGTTGGGCATTTGGACATGGGCGTACCCAGGAGGGGGGTTTTGGGGGTTCAAACTCCCTCCTTTTGAGGTGTCCGAAGGAAGAGATTATCAATTCTCCATTACAAAAAGTGTATATATAATTTTTTGAAATCTTGGTTATGTACACCCCTGCGGTTGGCTACACATTTTTCTCAGTGTGCAACTTGATACTGTCTGTATGTACTATTCTAGTCGTTTTTCTCTCTTTTTTTCAGCCTGTGGGCGTTCACTGTACCTTTGGCCGCGGCCGGACCGGGACCATGCTAGCCTGTTGGTTTGTGAAACGAGACGGGCTGACGGCCAGCGAAGCCATAGCCCGAATTCGCCTGATCCGACCCTACTGTGTGGAGACAGAGGAACAGGAAGACGCGGTTCGGCGATATGCGCAGTGGCTTGCGCAGGCTGACGTGGATGGGAGCAGCGTGCGCAACTCTGAATCTGCGCAGGACCAACAGCAGCAGGAGAATCTATCTATATGAGCCCCCTGTCTAGGTTTTGTCTCTCTTTCTGGTTTAGAGGATGATTTTTTGGCAATAGGTGACAGTGACAATCTTACAATATTGTGTTTACAGTAATGTTTAGGTGCAGTTAAAGTTGTTTTGTTGTATATATATATGACCAAGAGTACATAATAGATAAGAGTAAGAAACTCTTACGCTAGCATGTACAAATTATGTAGTAGCGCTGGTCCACAACTCGAACTTCCCCCGAAACTTCCGGGGGTCCCACTTTGCACTAACTACACGCTTTCATATAAGTGTGTCTGCTCGCTGATTGGCCCGTTAGCCTTAAGGCTTATTGTAGGCAATTTATTAGTTATTTTAATTAATTAATTATAACTTTAATCAGGTTAATGCAATTAAAAAACTAAATCGACAACTTTGTAGCATTTTTTCTGCTCTTTCCAATGATATGAAAACTGTTGCATAATACAAAAATTCGAAGGAATGTAACGTGCAACAATTTTTACATCATTCGAAAGAGCAGAAAAAATGCTACAAAGTTGTCAAATTAGTTTTTTAATTGCATTAACCTGATTAAAGTTATAATTAATTAATTAAAATAACTAATAAATTGCCTACAATAAGCCTTAAGGCTAACGGGCCAATCAGCGAGCAGACACACGCTTATATGAAAGCGTGTAGTTAGTGCAAAGTGGGACCCCCCCGGAAGTTTCGGGGGGGGGTCCCGAGTTAATGAACCGAGCATACCTTACATAATTTGTACATGCTAGCGTAAGAGTTTCTTACTCTTATCTATTATGTACTCTTGATATGACTACATGTTTGAAGTATATCTAAAGTGTGTATTGTAATATTGTATGCTACTTTTGTTGGGTGTGCGTATATATATTATATACCTTATTTATTAGTTAAATAATTTAACACCTAAAATAATTTATTAAAATTTGATAAAATCTAGAAGAACTCCCTGGATTTCGAAGGAAAGTTTTTAAAGCACGGAGTGTCTTCGCTTTTGCGGGATGTTTCGACTTTCGCCGAATTTTCTTTTTACTTGTGGTTGAATTATCTGTTGTCAGTCTTTCACTGAGACGAGCTTTACAGTCTTATTTTTGTTTAGACGATGTTTATAAATCTATACCTATTATTTATACGTACGTATATTATTGTATGTATAGATCGTAATTAGCAACAGCAGGTTGTGTACAACAAGTGCAAGATGACCTCGGAATAGATGCTGCAAAACTTTTTCCACGGATGCAGCTACTTAAAATTTTTCGTAGTCCCCACCCAATTTGGTATATTTATATATATTTTCAGTATTCGGAATTTCGATATAAAATTTTAGTTTTTATTTACAAATTGTTAGTATCGTCACGTGTTTTGTATCGTTGACACTGTCTGCATGCTCTGTTATCTAATTTCCACGACCATTATGCACCTGCACATACTCACAATTTGGCAGCAGGGAGGGAAAGTAGTTCAGCACAAACGTGATGCATTTGGGATTTCGACATTTCTTTTGACATTAGTGTTGCGCAATATTGCGTCACAAATTGAATGACTTTAGTCACATCTGTCAGGTAACGTGTTTTCCCTTGGGTATGAGTCATGTCTAGGTGGCAGGTTTTTTCCTGTTTACACTGGCTTTTGTTTTTAGAAAGATTGTTTCACAATGTATGAGATGCAGATAGCTAAGTGTAGATATACTGGCATTTTTAAGGTTTTGAAAGTGGGGAGGGGCGAGCACAAGATATAAATTTACCTAAGTTTTCAGCGAAAATTAGCATTTTCAGGTAAAAACGCAAAACATCTCTAAGCTTAAAATGAATTTATAAGTCAATAAATTAGCTAAAAATTAAGAAAAGTTTTGAAAGTTTGACCTCAAAAATTTAATTTTTCGACACTTATGGGCGCCCCCAAAAAAGTGGGTAGGGCTTGTAGAAAAGTGGGGGAGCTCCGAAAAGTGGGGACCCCCCGCCCCCCTCCACCACTAAAAAGCCAAATTAATTTTAACTGGACGCCTCTCTGCAATAATTAAATTAATCAGTGTACTTTAAACTGTATACGTATATACTTTAGTATGTTACATATATTGTGATTGCGATATAATATTTTATGTAGAATGTAGGTATACTTTTTACTCTAACCTGTTTATTGTGCTTGTGGAAATCAAATATATATAGTTGCTTTGTTTTTTCTGCACGTGAACGTTCTAATCATTGATTCGTTGTGGCAGCTGTGTGTTCCAATGCCAGTGTATGATCTGTGATAGATTTGTGAAATAATTATTGTAAAATATCAGTAAAGCTTTATTAAGAACAATAAATGTCACTTTTACTAGGCTTTGTACGCTCACATAAATAGGTAGGCTAAGCTTTTTAGGTTTCCGTAAGAGGGGGGTTCATGTTTGGATGATCTTTCGATCACCTTTGAATTCGCTCATTTTCGCATATATTTTTGTCTGTGTAGGATATTTTAATGCGTTTTTGAAAATGTAGGGTCTCTTACGGTAGAGTAATTTGTCGTCAAAGTTGGGGTCTGCATGTGTTAAGCAGGAGGAAACGGAAAAGGTATGCTTGTATTTTGCGCCCAAAATTTCTCAATGACCGGTCACAAATTTTTATAAATTTTGTATTTAGATCATAATCATCAGACTCATCATCATCTATGATCACGAACTACTGTACCTTAATTTTGGTTTAGGCCTCGAAAAACTTATTTGAAGCAGACACGTTAATTGCCAGTTCCAGCGTATCTTGATGTAAAGTGGGGTCGTCGAAAAGAAGCTGACACTAAAACAACTCCCAAGATTTCATAATATCAAGAGTACATAACATAATAACTAAGAGTGTGACAAGCGCAGCAATCTTAGCTATCAGGCTGTTGACATCATCTGCACGATAACGGCCTACCCCCCCTCCCCCACAAATTGGACCCCAGTGACCCCCCACAAAACATCCCTAGTCAACCACCCCCCCCCCCACAAAACAGACCCTAGTGGATTTGACCCCCCCCCCCGCAAATCAGACCCTAGTGAAATGACCCCCCCACAAAATGGACCCTAGTGAAATGACCCCCCACAAATCAGACCCCAGTGAAATCCACTAGGGTCGGTTTTGTGGGAGGTGGGGCGGTTGACTAGGGTCTGTTTTGTGGGGGGGGGGGGTGTCACTGGGGTCTGATGTGTGGGGGGGGGGGGTAGGCCGTTATCGTGCAGATGATGTCAACAGCCTGATAGCTAAGATTGCTGCGCTTGTCACACTCTTAGTTATTATGTACTCTTGATAGTATTTAAGGTGCTGGTTCGGGTTCGTGTATTTTTGGGCTTTAAAAGCGCAATTGTCGTTGAAATTTATTCAAACTTGCTACAATTACATTATTTACCCTATAAAACATGTTAGACAAGTCGCGGCTTGAAAATTTGTGTTTTGGAGAAATTAGTTTTGTTCCGCCATAATTTGCACTGTGACCACCCTACATGGATGAACTTATAGTCATTCGAATTCTCTCACCAAGACCTATAACTTTGCTCTTGAGAGTTTTCTTCGATTCCTTATGGTTTAAGAGATAATAGCGAAAATTGGTTTTCGAGGTCCAAAACCGACCATTTTTCGAAAAATCAAATATTGCAAGATTTCAACCGACAGCTTCAACAGTGCTGGTCCGTCGGTCAAGTATTGTCCGTATTTGTGGTCCTGAAGGACATCTTACGCCCAAAGGAGAGCTCTCTGCCGGTGCAATGTGAAATTTTGAAAATCGCAACTAGATTGTGTTGAACATGGATTTCTCTCACGCAATCAATTAAAGAACGGCTTTACACATGTATTTTTGAGACAATTACCGAGGGCTATTTTGCATGGTTTTGCATTTTAACATTCAGTTCGAGAGAAATACGCGTCCAAATTTGAAAGTTTTGACGAAAATCGGACAAAATTTACGTTTTTCTCAAAATCTTCAGTTTCTTTACTCGTTAAACAATTTCAGAAAAAATAGCCCTCGGGAAGGCGTTTCTTTTGAAGCCTGAACAGGTCACTTTTCGGTAGCTTTCCCACACTTCGAGAAATCCACGTTTAAGAATTGTTTTCATGTTATTGCAAGTCGTTGTTCAAATATCATGTTGTTCAAGCCGAAGAGTTGAAATGAGACAGCTATACTGTACCTAGTTGTAACAAGCACATTCTAAGCTTTAAAATGATATAAAAATTATTGTTGAGCCCCAAAAATTGAGCAAATTTCAGTCTTTCAAAATTTGCTGCAAATACCCGAACCAGCACCTTAAGGTAATGGTTTCCTTTCGGGTATTTTTGACTCATACGGCTTTAATCCTTTATGTAAATGGCTAAAACTTACGAAATAACCTATTTCCGTGCTCTTTAACATTCTGGGACCAGTCCCGTCTTTTTCGGCCAAAAGATGAGAAAGTTTTGGTTTTTCGCCTTAGGCTCCCAGTAAGTAGACAAGACACGGGATTGGTTGCTATGACTGGAAAGAGGACACGAAAACGAACATTTTTGCTCTTACACCTTTTGAGCCGCCTCCAGTGGTTAAGTCAGTATAAGCAAAAAACTGTTTTTAGGGTGAAAAAATGGCCATTTTTGAGGAAATCAATTTTTTCAAAATTACTGCCACATGTTAAGGACAAAGTTGGCTTATTTATACTCAATCGATACAGCGTCGAAATGCACATTTTATGAATGCCTAGTAGCCGGAATTTATTGCTTTCAGCTGGAGATTTGGCCGAAAAACCATTTTAGCAAAACTGCGATTATTTTGTTTCGAACATCGATTTCTCAAAAACTACTCGACGGATTTCGAAAATTTTTGGCAGAATCTGAAATTCGCACTTCTGCGGAGGGACGTTTTTCTTGGTTTGGGCTAAAACATATTGAGTAGCAAGAAAACTCAATGCGAAGTTGCGAAATTTCGTGTCACTGGGCATTTGGCAGATTTTCTCGACCGTTAAGACCTGCTGAGCCAAATCCAAAAAAACGTCCCTCGGCCCATATGTCCTTCATATCGTGGCACAAAAAGAACTTTTGGCCGATTCTTCAGTTTTGAGAAATCGATGTTCAAAAACTTTTGGTCTATATTCATCCTGTTTGATTTCAGCTTGTCAAAAAATTTCTGCTATTTTTTTGCTAATTTTGCCAGTTTCGTAAGCTCATGCGAATGTACAGAGAATAAGCTTTAAAACGATGTATAAAGCTCTTTCCAACTCCCGAAATTGCGAAAGTTATAGCGGTTCAAAAAATTACTAAAAAAGCACTGCACAAAAGGAAACCAGCACCTTAAGTGAAGGTACCCAAAAGTAGTGTTGTTTCAGCAGCCCATTTTACTTTCAGTTTCAGTCGGCAACCTAAACTACTTTCAGTTTCAGTTTCAGTCGGATATCAAAAATAATTTCAGTTTCAGTTTCAGTCGTCATCTTAAAATAATTTCAGTTTTAGTTTCAGTTTCAGTCGTCATGAAAACTGGGTTTTGATTTTTTAGGTTTTGATTTTTGATTTTTGATAAATTTGCCTTCGCGTTTTGAGTTTTGATTTGATTTTTGATTTTTTACAGTCTGAGTTTTGATTTTTGATTTGATTTTTGATAAAATCAAAACTCAAAATGGGTTTTGATTCAGGTTTTGATTTTTGATTTATCAAAACAACACTATCGTCAACCCAAAATAATTTCATTTTCAGTTTCAGTTTCAGTCGGTGACGCAAAATAATTTCAGTTTCAGTTTCAGTCGGCAAGGCAAAATAGTTTCAGTTTCAGTCCGTGTATTAAAATAGTTTCAGTTAAAGGAAGTCATAGCAAAAAAATTGAAATTTCAGTTTCCAAATGTATTTGTTATTTAAAATAGTTGAAGCGCAGTCTTATTTTTATATCCAAGCTTCTATATCAGTTATAAATAAAACTTCATCTCATACTATTTTATTTGCAATTCCTTGGTTATACAATCATTTTCTTAGTAAAGACAAATGAAATAGAAGATCCGCTGTGAGATAACTGCTTGCTCTGCTGCATTGACTTTTTAGCTTTGGTGATTTGAAGCATAACATCCCTCCAAAGTGTATGTAATGGTTTTGAGGAAAATAATGGTTCATTGCTGTAACTGAATGCTTTGCCTCTACCTAAAACCGTATATTGTAGAGGTGCCACAGACACGTATGCTTTAAAAACTATATGTCTGAAGCAATTGTACTGTAACACAACTTCTTAGTTTTATCTGATAAGCTGACAGTAAATGATCTAAAAGTAATACTGCTATCTAATATGTAATATGATGGCTAAAATTGGACGCATACATTCAATCTTTCGCAAGAAAAACTATTCTGGGAAAATTTGCAATAGCCTTTTCAAGGAACTAAGGTGGTGATTCCCTTTGGTCACATAAAGTTGGCACCATTATTTCTCATTCATTACTTGGAGTTAAGAAGCCATTTTTATATCAAAATATAGATTGACATTTTCTCTTTTTAATGCTTACCATGAAACTAATGTTGCTTTTCTGAAATATTTTAACACATTTTAGAAGAAGCTTAATTTTCCAGAATTTTTGCAGACTCAACTAAATTTTTTCGCGAGACATCGGTTATATGTATCATTCGAAACCTCCATCAAATAGCTGGGGACGATTTTTTATTTATTGTGAAATCGCTCTTCGTTATAGAGAAATAAGCTGAGAGCGTAACCTGGATTTTGCCTACTTTTTCCAAATTTGTCAAGCGATTACTTTAGCTAGAAAGCAGCAATCGGGGCAACTAAAAAATCGCCCCTGGGTATATTAATGCAGAACACATTTGTTCAGTAGCAGCCCTCCAGATTGCGTGGTGAATGCTCCACAATCTTTGGGAAAAGTCGGTCGTGTTTTTGCAAAAACTACATTTTATATGATAACAGCCTACAAGATAGCAGTTGGAAGACTATCATGCGTGGGATAATTTGTCCCTGTGAGACCTTCAGATCGACGCCCTTAGTTTGATTTTACGGCTTGCGTAGTTCAAGAAATGTTGGATTATTTGATTTCTGCAAAAATGACAAGTTTTCGACGCCAAAACAAGAAAAACGGCTATATCTCACGGTAGAGAAAAGCTAGAAACTTGCTTTAAAAAGCAAAAATGTGAAGCTCAATGAGATCTTTCGAATGAATATAGTCATAACTGTGTAGCAAATGCCAAACGTTTAGAAATTGGGAAAAACCACTCTTACCGGAAATCTCAAATTTTTGAATCGGGATTGCGCGGAGGGTGTTAGAACGCTAAAAGAACTTATTTCGGAAAGTTTCATCAAATTTCGTCTTGATTTACGCCTCCAAATAACAATATGACCCAAAAGGAATCACAACCTTAAGCATATGCAGAGACTGAAATGACGTTTCTTACGCAGAGACTGAAACTAGTTTCAGTCTCAGCATGAACTGAAACCTGTTTCAGATCCAGCGGGCAAGAAAAGCTTCAAGTTTTACGCTGGGACTGAAATGGTTTCAGGTTATACTAGTTTCAGTTTCAGTTTCAGTTTCAGTCCTAGAATTGGGATTGTTTCAGTTTCAGTTCCAGTTTCAGTTCAGTTTCGAATATAGTTTCAGTTTCAGTTTCAGTCGGACAGCTTAAATCTTTTCAGTTTCAGTTTCAGTTTCTGTCCACTTTCCCAAATACTTTCAGTTTCAGTGTCAGTTTCAGTGACTGAAACGGAAACATGTAGAGACTGAAACTAGTGTTGTTTCAGTAGCCGATTTTGGTTTCAGTTTCAGTTTCAGTTTCAGTCGGTGGTTCGAAATAATTTCAGTTTCAGTTACAGTTTCAGTCGGCGTACCAAAATAGTTTCAGTTTCAGTTTAAGTTTCAGTCGGTAACGTAAAATAATTTCAGTTTCAGTTTTAGTTTCAGTCGGAGTTTCAGTTTCCGTTTCAGTTCGATTTAAAAACAACGCTTTCCAGCTCTCTGAGTTAATATAAAGCAAAATTTAATGTTTATTCAGCCTCTCTTACAACAATCCTAACAGAATCGAAGCTCAAAACCTTAAAAATGGCAAGGTTTAAGGAAAGACTGAAACTAAAGTCTGACCAAAAAATCTTGGAACCGAACAGTCAGCACCAGTCCTGAGTTATCCTTTGAAGGTAGCCTATATAAA